>VYZT01030676.1:0-14982 GCA_013400735.1 Pomatostomus ruficeps | reverse complement strand
TTATATATTTTTAATATATTTATATAACATATATATATTTATAAAAATAAGCCTAAGGAAACATGAATGAAGCACTAAAAAATTGAAACCAATGGAACAAATATCAACTGCTTTGAATGTTCTATTAACAGACAAATAGCTAAAGTAATAAACTCCAAAATGGAGAGATATGAGCAATTTGTGAAAATCTGTGCTGTGAAAAAAGAGCTACTAAACTGCATGGGCAATGTTTGTCAGGGTTTTGGATTTGGAAATTAAGTGGTTTTCTGATCTCCTAGCCATTCCTTTTTTTAACAATCTGAACTGCATTCAAGAAGTAACCAAATGTATTAGTCTTGAGCAATACGAGATGCTTTTATGAAGCCAAATGTAAGCAATGGATTGGGAAATGTGAAATTTTCTGTTCTTGGGCTGAAGTACTTCATAAGAACTGAAAGAAGGCGAGGCAGCAGGAAGCCTTCTCATACAGTCTGCAGAAATTTAAATTACTGCATCATGGGTACAAGTAGCAAATTAGAAAGAAACATTTGTATTAGAATAGTTGGAATCTCCCTTGTTTTTCAAGTTATTGTTCTTTCCCAGCCAACTCAGGGCAAAAAAAACCAGCTCAAGATGAGGGAAATTGCAGTAAAAGTCAGCATGCCCGACTCCCATCTCCTCCCTTGCTAAGTTATCTTCTGTTTAGTATTGATACTAAACTAAAGTTTTATGGAAGTTAAATTGATTTTTTAATATTTTATGAAATATCCTTTCCATAGGACTTTAAAATGTTATTAGGCTGAACTCTCTTTCACTTCTGACCTTTCACAGACATTGCGCCTTGCATTGATTTTTCAGCTTTTTGATACTGGCTGAGCTACAATAGTTCCAGCAAGCAGGGGAAGAGGGGGAATCAAATGCCATCGCATTAAAGAACTGAAAAAAAAATAATCTAAGTTAGATTACCAACAATTCAGCTTTCCTATCTTCTCCCCTCAGCACACAAGATCTTCAGAGATAAGTCACCAAGTAAATGATTTTTCTTATGTTCACCCCAGATTCAGCAGCCTTAACATGATTCCAGCCCCCTTTATCAGCCACTATTGGCATTAAAAACATGTATTAAAACACATATCTGAGCTGAGTCATTAGGCAATACTAAACATTCTCTTTCTCAACTAAATGATTTTCTGTCAGCTGGCTTGTCAGGCTCCTGAGAGAGCAGCAGGGGATCATTTGTAAATAATTATGTTGCACCAGTGATAAATTAAATCCACTTGAATCAATAGCATTTAGATTTTTAAAAGGATATAGCCAAGACACTATCAATTACAACAAATCCTGACTCAGTAGGCTTAGTTTCCACATCAGGTTCTTACTTAAGCTAGTCTCCTAGAAGACAATGTGGGGTATTTTTATCTCTAACTTTGACAGCTGATTGATGGATCTTGACATATTAATTCCTGGCTCTTTCTATGACAGACTTGAGGTTCAGCGTTTGTTTTCACTGTCCACAAATAAGATGCTAGTGACACCTAAGACCTCAAAAAATACCTGGAACACATGCAAAGTGATGGGAATCTCTCAAATGACTGCCAGATCCGTGCCCTGGCAGGAGACCCTTGCACTTTCCAAGGGGCACTAAGTGCTCCTATGTTGGCCACTGAGTCAAGCTGTTCATGCCACCCTAAAATTGAATCTTAAACAGATCTAATGAAAGGAGCTTCGGGTGAGTAACTCAGAGTTTACCATCTAAATCTTTTCTACCTAAAATCAGCAATTTTTTTTTTCTACCAGCAAAATTCTCCATCTAAAGCTTTTTTTTAGCAGTACTGCAGACTTTGTAGGACTTGGATTAAAGAAGTTACTGAAGTTATTCAGAAAACTTCCAGTATCATCTATGGGACATGATGCAGAACATCACCAAGAGGATTTACAGCTCTGAGTCTGGTGATCCAGGCTGGCATTCAGGGGGTTTTTCTCATGTCCCAAGAGACAAATATTAGGTATGTTAATGAAAGCACTAAGGGAGGATTTGCAGATATTGTGATTTGTTTCTTGGTTAGTATTCAGGGACTGGGTTTGATTTTGTTTGGGGAGACACATTTTACTACAGACTCTCAATTACAACAGCCATGTCTTAGAAACAGCTTCCAAGGATAAACTCAGGCAGAAGTGGTATCCTGTTGCTTTTATTATCTGATTTCAACTGTTGCCTTACGACTGAGAATTCTGAAAGGGTGAGAAGGCAGATTAGAGTTGCACTACCTTCAGTTTAGCCTCCAGAAGAGCTGAAGAGTGACCAAGTCACAAATAATACCCGCTTAATCTTCCGCTGGTACATTTTGGGAACCCAGGTGGATGCACACCAGCAGGATTGCCATAAACTGCACACTGTGCTAGAAGTAATCCTTTTATTTATGTTTCCAGATCCCTCATCCTACCTAGTCACATTAACAGAGGTGAAGAACACAGCTTTTAATCTCCTACCTTGTGTGCCACTCTAGTATGAGTAAGCAAGCAGCTAAAACCTTCAAGGTTGAATTAATCATATATTTTGAAACTCTTCACAGGCTCAGTTCACGTTGTGTCCAGGAGCATGAGATTATTTTGACAATATAATCTCTTACAGGATAAAGGTCAGCAGCACTTGCTTCTTTCAAGACGAATTTTGCCCCAGGTAGAAGTTCAGATGAAGGTCCATTATAATTGCCATGAATATAGAACTTGAATAACATGGTGTCAATAGGATTTTCCTTGCAATGCTATTCACCATCCCCAACCAGGGAAATTCTTTACAAAACAAACCTGTCTGTCAAGCCTACCAGCTGCTCACAGCTTCTCATCTTACAAATTTTAAAATGCTTTCATTTGAGACATGATTTTGTAAAGACATCAGCTGAGAGGAACAGTTCAACCTGGATTTTACAACTTCATTTTGAATCTTGATTCTTATAAATCTTACTATAAGCATAGAAAAATTTAGCTTGGAAGGGATCCTTACAAGGTTATTTGGTCTTATCCCCTGCTTAGGGCAGGGACAGCATCAAAAATAGATTAGATTTACCAAGGTAAATCCTCCAGAGTATTTAGTAATATTTGGACTTGGCTTTTCAAGCAGAACATGTACTTTGGTACACATCAAGAATAGACCAGAAATAAATTCATGTCTACACTAGGTCACTTGTTGCAAAACATATTTTACCTGTTTCAGTTTGTATATTTGACCAGTATATTTAATGATGAGTTGAACAGTGCTCACAAAGTGTCTCTTTCTTAGGAAAGGGAGCCTAGGCCAGGTGGAGCCATCTCCACTACTCAGATGGATACCACCCCAAGAACCAATTGCAACCATTCAGTTCCATCAGCAGCACTTACATCACCTCTGTAAAAAGGGGAAATCTAGATGGCAAAATTACACCATCAGCATTTTTATGCAGCGTATTGCCACCATCTGTTTACCCAAAGAATTGTTTTAACATGCCAAGTTTCTGACAATCTTTTAAAATTCATCTTTAACTATGTGTTTCTTACAATCCTAAATACACTATTACTCACTTAAGTACAATTGCCTGAACTATTAGTTGTTTATTTCACATTTATTAAACAGTAGAAGGGCCATAACATACTCCTGGAGCTTCTTATACTTCTTAGTGAGACCTGTACATGAGGTGGACTCAAGGTAGCCAAATATTTATTTAATAAAAAAAAAACAAAACCAAAACCAAACAGACAAAAAATCTCCAAACCCAAAACCAACACAAAAAAACCCAAAAAAACACCAAAACAAAGAAAACAAAAAAACCCAAACCAACAAACAACACAAAAACCCACAAAAACGAACAAAAAACCCCCATGCAGAATGTCCATATATATGGTTTGTTTCTAGGAGTACATATCACTTCCAGAACACCCACTGGTATAACATACTGTGATGGCATTAATCTAAAACCTAGTGGAGCAGAATTCACTGAGCATCATACAGGACCACACTATTTGTAAATTAGCTTGCCAAACAGACTACAGTTAAATCACAGACATGTTACTCCAGCCCTCAGGAGGAAGGAGTCATTAAATCAAATGGGTTTTTTTCAAATTTATTTTATTAAATAATTGGTTTTGCATTTCATATCTCATACTGCTGAAAAGAAGAAATCAGGATTCTCCTGAAGAAATGTGTTTAGGAAAAGATAAAGGCACTTCAGAATGAACTCCATGAGGCACACTGGTATAAAACATAGCCACTCAGCAAAAAGGCTCCAGGAAATTTGCAGTCCCACTGAATCTCTTTGTATTTCTCAGTCTGGGCAGTCTCTAAGAACTGCAATTCTGATCAAATTCAGTGCAGAGCAGAACTGATTCACAATCAAGCAGACCTATCATCCATATGCTTAAGCTCCAATTGCATGGAAGAGAAAGGTGAATGGATGCCTGTTGCTAGCTGGGGTTAAACCATGACAGTGCCTCATTCTCATGCTATCAGAACAGAGTGAAACCAATTGGATGTATTGCCTTGTGCTTTCATTTAAAACCCCTCAGACAATCAGCAAAATCCCCTTACAGGTCTGAATCTCTACATAAACACCATTCAAAATGATCAATTGCAACACATTACAAGCCAGCAAAATGGTAAGATGACCTTGACTCCTGACTTTGTTCTTCTTAGAAGTTTCCAAGTCAATTATAACATGCATTATGACAAATTATAAAGTCCTTAGAGCAGATGTGGAAAGTAAACCTTCTCTGCTCTCATTGTGTGTTTGTTTCAGATTTTTACAGGGAAAAGATACCAAAATGCAGTCAACTTCCTCTAGTGTCACTATGATTTAAACATTAAGCACACTTGTCTGAATGGAACAACAGCCAGTGACTTCAAACAATCTGATTCATTGGTTTATATAATCAGGGGGTCTTAAATAGCTTTGAATTTGACAGCAAGAATGTATTTTTTGCTCTGTAGAATTATTTTGATGCTTCATTAACCTGTAATCTTAAATTTTTATGTTACTACTATTAAAAAAATAATAACATGCAATCCATGGCCATCAGTATCATAATATTCACTGTGGTTTATGCTGCATTAAGAGTTGTGCATATGGTCCCGCAGGACTTGGAACCCTCTATCCCTGTACTACCCTGTGATACAGTGGAAAGCATTACATGCTTACATGTTCTTATCACTGATTTGAAGAAAAGATAAAGACCTGCAAAGAAAGCTATCAGGCAGAGGCAGAACATGGACAGTTACACAGCACGTACACCTTACAATGCCCTCTTCTCTAGGGCTGGTAAGAGGGACAGTATTCCTGCTCCCTTATTCTCGTGCAGCCAGAATTGCCCCAGGGCTGCATGCCCCCTGCATTGCCAGCCGGTATGAGTCTTACCCATGCAAGACCTGGGATGCTTCTGCAACATGATCAAGGTCTTCAGTTCCCAACCAAAGTCCTGTATCTGCAAGACAGACTATTTCCTAATCCTTGCCAAGTTAAAAACCATAATTGCTGGAAAGTGCTTGGCCTAGGAGGTTTTTCAATAGGTGCTGGCACGCCTTAAGCAAGGGCTTGGTAACATGTTTTTCACACAATCATTTAACCCACTCCTCCCAGGATATTTCACCCCAAAAAAATCTGGCCTTTTCTACAGTAGAAATAACACATCTTTGAGCTTTTTGTTTGAGCAGAGGCAAAGGGCATTAAGGGAAAGGGGAGAAGTGAGTGCTCTTTCCTTTTTTTGTAAAACATTGAGGCAGTTGCTTTCCTCAGTTCCCACTGAATGAATTCCATAACTATCCCAAACTGAAGTCTTCTAGTATTTAAACTTATATCAGTTGAAGCTGCCAATACGTGGCATCACTGAGAAAAGAGTCCTGAGGGTACTGTTGAATAACTCAGTTTCATGCCATAAAAAACATTTCATTTAAGGAATACCTATATCTCCTGTAAATTACTGGAAATATTGTTGGCTTTATAAGTACCAATTGTGGAAATTACTGTAATCAGGAAGCATTAACACAAAATCACATAATTAATGTATGCAAACATAGTTAGTTGGTGTCACTTAGGACAATTTGTTTGATCAGTCACAAGTATGTAACAAAAATAATTTGTTTTTGTCCACACATTGCAGTATGTCCATACCAGTTGCAGGCTCTGTCACGGACTTGTGAGAAAAATCAAATCTAATGATGAAGGACAGGGTACTCTTTATTCTTCAAAATAGCTAATCCTCTATCAGTGCTAGATTGCACTCACAGCTCATCTTCAAGGACTTTTTGAATGAAAGTTGATGCAGCATCATTTCTAAACCATCTGAGCTCCATGAGCTGCAAAGAGTATGGATATAAAATATTCATTTCCCTACAATATGCTTAAAAAAATTCAAAGGATACTTCTTTTGCCACAGAAAATAAAGCACTAGGTCATTTTTATTGTTTCCTGCATCAAAAATAGCAGGTGACTGATAGAAAACTACACTGAGTTCCATTTCTGCTCATCCATCTACAGCTCACAATCTATCGTATGGCTTTTATTTATTGGCATTGTATGTCAATGTCAAATACTTTTGCAGGCTATTTAAGCTTTTATTATGCTCTGCTTCTATAGGATTAAAAAACAATCTTTGTTTTAACAATGTCTGTGTGATTACTTGATGTGCCAGCGGTAACACTGAGCAGTGTCAATGTATGTCCCCAGGCTGAAACAGATGGTTTTGTCTTCTGCTTTCCTTTACTGTTTACCTAGAAAAAATTGAATATTACAAATATTGAAGTGTCACTATTCATGTCTGAATTCTAACAATAAGGGTCTCTCAGCACTTCAACTCCAAGCCTTCACTTGGTCTTCAAAAGATATGGTAAATTTAACTTGGTTTTGTTTTGTTGGGTTTTTTTCATTTAGGTACTTAAAAAGCAAAGTTAGATTACAAAGATGGAAATATTAATTTACTTTACATTAGATAGAATAGAATAGAATAGAATAGAATAGAATAGAATAGAATAGAATAGAATAGAATAGAACAGAACAGAACACTACAATCATAAGGGACCTACAATGATCCAGTCCCACTGCCTAACCAATTCAATTTAAATCATGTTGTTAAGGGCGTTATTCAAATGCCTCTTAAACACTGGCAGGTTTGCGGCATCAACCACCTCTCTAGGAAGCCTGTTTGAGTGTGTGACCACCGTCTTAGTAAAGAAATGTTTCCTGATGTCCACATCTATATTGTTTCCATTGTATACAAACACAATTAGTACTGTAAGCATTTCTAACTGTATGCAATATATAGCCAGGAGATAAAAACTTTGTCTCTCCATTTCATTTAAAAAAAAAGTCAGTGAAGATCCTGTTTCCATCCAAATCAATAAAAAAGGACGTTTCTAATGAATTCAAAAACTTTTTTTAGTATTTTTGGGGGTACATGAGGAAAAAAGTTAAAGATCCATCCCACAGAGATTGTCTCCTTTGTGTCTCTCTGCTTAGATTCAATTAATTTTCTCTAGTTCATCTGTATTTAATAAGTAACTGCCTAAGTCCTTCAAGTCAAACGCCCAGACATTGACATGCAGTGAATAAATGGCACACATAAGGGCATGATTATCTGCCTGAGGTTTAAAGACACAAATACATATTTCAGCATCCAAAATAATTCTGCAAAACAGTAGCAGTTATTATTCAAGGTATTGATTTTAATGAGATACAAAAGTCTTAGAGTCTCTGAAAATCAGGACACTTATTCAGGTGTTATGGTTATTAGCCAACATCTTCAAAATTGGCTGCCTATATTTAGAAACAGAAATCAATATTTAAGCATCAGCCTCATCAGTTCTGTTTTTTTCTTTTTCAGAGGTATTAACCACTTGCAACTGCTAGTAACTTTATTTCTCTGCATCTATAGGCCACTGAGGTTTTTTAGTTTTTCTGGTTTTGGGGGGTTTTTTGGGGGGTTGGGGTTGTTTGTTGGTTTTCGGTTGGTTGGTTGGTTGGTTGGTTGGTTGGTTTTAATTCAGAAATTACTGAAGACTTACCAAGGTTTGATTTTGGATGTCCAGCTTCTGTGATATGTTCAAGGACTAGATTTCCCAAGAACCATGCCATTTCTAATCAGGCATATCTAAGTTGTACTGGACTGGTTATCTAAAATCTGTCATCTTTTCTTAAAATCTTGGGTCTTTGAAGTAAAAGTTAGGATTTTTTAAATACTTCAGCATTACAATTGTGGTGCTTTTCCCAGCTTTATAGGAATGGTGATTTTGCCTTGCACACACTTATGAGTGTGTTTTGGAAACCTACGATGGGTATATGGGAGCAGCTGTGGGGTGAGGTCAGCCAAGCCAGGGGCCAATAGTGACGGCCCTTCCCAATACAGCATCATCCCACAGCACCCAGCTGTGGAATGATGCAGAAGAGCAGAGAGGGCACAGGGATGGTGCTACAGCCCAGGGATAGACAGAGAAGCTGCAGCTATGGACAGGTCTGGGGGAATGCCATGGAAGGACAGGGTGGGGAAGGAACATGGCCAGGAACAGGCATTGCTGTGACCCAGTGCGGGCAGGGACAGCTACCAGATCCCAAGATTTGCTGCACTGGTCAGGGCTTCCCTTGAGCACAGCCACCAAATCCTGGCTAGGGAGGGGAACTTGTAGGACCTGTCAATGCCCTTCAGAGCTTGTGAGTAGCTTCATTTCCCTCCAGACATTGTACAGTCAGCAGATGGAAAAACACCCACTTCTATGGGCCCACAATGCCGTGTTTTAGATGGCTGTCTTCAGATCAGACAAGTCTACCCAGATAAATGAAGAATCTTGTATAAATCTAACTTTTTGATACCTAAATAATAGTGCATTAATCTCTTCTCATATTTGCTTTTAGTGGAAGCAGGGGTTTATCAGATCCATAATATTTTGTCTTCAAATTTTCTTACTGTCACACCTACATGACAGCAGCTACACTTTCTCTTAAATATTAAAAATCAAAAAGCTATTTCTGCATCAAAAGATTAGATTATCCTATAAAGCATTAGAAGAGGATGTGCCTAGCCTTAAAATTTGGGTTATTAATCCATAAGGTTTTTCTTTTAGCAAATCCTATGAAAATACGGTAAAAATTTGGTGTTATGTAGGCAGCAATGACAGGCTATAATTCAGATCAAATATAGTTACATAAACCAGCATGAGGGGAAAAAAAAGGTTATAATTCCACACATACTTGTAACTCAACTGATTTTCACAGTGTTGGAATTTGAAAAGAGAAGGGGAAAAATGCCTGTTTCACTTTGATCGAGTAAAACTTCTCAGATATGAACTTGAGATACTCATGCTTACTATCTCAGCACCAAGAGAGTGACACCAAGCAAATAAATGAAGCTTCGAAAATAACAGTATTAGGATGTCTGGTAAAAACTACCTGCTCCAGCTGCATTTATTATGTCAGAACAGCTGCAGTGTTGGGAGAAAGTGAATACATAGCTCAAGGAAGAAGAGGCAACTTACTGTAACACTTGTCTAAGCCATGATCTAAACAATGAGATTTTCCTTTGAGTAGTAATGTGCCGGGCTAATGAACTGCTCTGCAAGGTGTCGAACTTGTCCCTGGGAAACTTTAGGGCTACACTAAAGGTCATTTTGACCTGTGGGACTCTTCCTGCACCTGAGATTACAGTGATCAGCATTTCTATTAATAGTTGATTGTGTCAGCACTGGAAGCACTATGGGTACCATAGCCACAAAGCTGAAACAGACAATAAGGAAGGAAACTTCACAATTAATGAAGAACTAATTTAATGAATGTTTTGAAAAGAAACAATGTTGCATGTTTAAAGGGCAGGGAGAAGAAGAGCCTGCAATGGGTCATTGCAGTCCTCTGCTTTTAATTTATCTCCTTGATGATTTATTTAATATATTAATTAATACAAATTATCTACTGAACTGCCTAGGTTAATATTTAATAGTAAAATTCAATGTAAAGTTATTCTACATTTCTTGTCTTGTATCATGACGCCAAGTCTACCTATACATATGGAAGTGCAGCTAGCATTTGGAGCCCTACACAGTCCTGGTAGCTCAGCTGAGCAGTAGATCACAGGATCACAGAATATCCTGAGTTGGAAGGGACCCACAAGGATCATTGAGTCCAACTCCCGGCCCTGCACAGGACACCCCAAGAGTCACAACATGAGCCCAAGAGCATTGTCCAAACACTTCTTGAACTCTGTCAGGTTGTGCTGTGACCACTGCCCTGGGGAGTCTGGTCCACGTGTCTGTAAGACAACAACTTCATGACAAGCTGTTAAGAAGTAATTCTGAATTCAAGATGTCCACAACAGCTGGAGTTTAAAGATGTTGAGCATCCATGAACATAAGGTAAACAGAAGTAGGGTTAGTACTGCTGGTGGCCAGATAGTTTTTGTTTTCTAGAATACACGAGAGATTTGAACATAAGTTCAAATGAGTTCTGTACAAGCGCCATAGCCCTGCCCTGACCCCAAGCAAGGGTGACTCTTGTAGTAGCAGAACAGATGGGTAAGCACAGAAAACAGATGACAGTGAGCAGGAAGCTCTGGAGAGCAGTTTTTGGGTTGTATGACTAGAGATGCTTTTTCAGTGCTGGTCCAGGACTTCGGATATGTTTGTGAGTCCTATCTGGCCAAGATGAGGCTGCATTAATGATTTACTGTGTGTCTGCTATTCAGAGGAAGGCTAGCAGAGTGCAAGTGGGGTGGCACATTTTTTGATCCTGATGAGGAGGCAACCCTTGCCCAGACTCAGGCAAGGTTTACAGGTAGTGGCTGAGTAACTAAGGGAATGCAGTGTACAGCAGAGTTTGTTCTTAGGACCTGTGCTGCAGTGAGCACAAGGAGCAGCAGATCACCTTTCTGATTGTTTGGTGGGGTTTTAGTTGTTTTCTCTCATGTTCTTGAGTATTTCTAACAAACTGCTACCTAGTTTTACTAAAGTAAAAGGAAGTCTAATATTAACTACTTCTTCAAAGGAGAAGCTAAACTAATACAAGCTTCCAAAAAAACCCTGTTCACTGTTCCTAGCATAGGTGAACATGCATTACCCACCCAAGAGGCAAGTCTGTTCTCTTGAGGTGAGGAGAGTTGAAGTGGAGCAACAAACAGAACAAAGACTCCTGTATGAAGCCCATGGAGTTGTCAGATCCTTCCCTCCTTGGCGGTGTCACCCTTTGTGCTGACATGTGTCTGTGGAAGGGCAACTTCAGCAGATCCCATGAGATTCCCACAGGTACTTGGGGTGCACACAATGAACTGGCATTATCAGTATCCTTGTTCTTAACATTAACGCAAGGAGGGGCAAGGGAGGTGCTCTGGAGGCTGAATTTGGGGTGATAGGACTTTACTGAAAGCATTCTCTGAAATACTGCCGGCTCCAGGCATGAAACTAAAGACACAAGCAAAAATCCACCATTTCTGTGAATAAAAGAGATGATAGGCATTTTAGGAACTGGGAAAACCCGAACAAGAAAAATTAAATCCATTTTAATCATAATACAGCCAGGCTGCTGGCACTAAAACTCACTACATCAGGAAGGAGTGCTTACAGTAGGAGCAGAAGAAAAGCTGACAGCATAGGAGCTCCTCTTTCAGACATATGTGACCTATGGGCTGGTTGTGGCTAATGCTCAGTGCACCTCTGAAAAACATGACAAAATAACTGCAGCATAAGCACAATAAATAAGGAAGCTGAATTAGGCCACTTTCAGTGCCATTCCACTGGTTCATGCCAGTTTCAGGTGACAGGATGAGGGCAGAACTTGCAAATGTTTCTACAGCAGTAGTAAAAACCTAAAACAAAAAAAATGAAAGAACTAAAATTCTCAGACCAAATGAAAATCTAGTTAGTGCCATGGAGCAGGGGGGTTGGAATTAAATTATTTTTAAGGTTCCTTCCAATCCTAATCATTCTATGATTCTGTAACAGGCATCTCAAGACACATGATGGAGAAGAAAAAATAGATGGATACCATGTTATTAAGTAATCAAACTTGCAAGAAAAATATGGTAGTAGCTAAAGGCAGAGGAGCTCCTTGTGTGGGATGGGTAATATTAGACGTAAATGTATAAAAATATTATGACAAAATTGTCAGGGCACCCAGGAGAAGTCCACAGGACATTTTTTTTCATAATATCCTCCAGCACATGGATATTCAGCCTGAATAGATGGTACTATATAAAAATGAGTTAAGCCAGAAAAAGGGTGGAGAGCATGAGAGGGACAGAGAACAGTCCAAAAAAAGCAGAAAGACTATGAGAAGCCTGAAAAATATCAATCGTAGTGCATCAGAAATTAAGATAAAATGTGTCATTATTCAAAAAGAAAAAGAAATTCAAGAAAACAACTTGCATAGCTCAGTAGGAAAGAAACAGGTGAATTGGTTGGTATTTAAGAAATAGGACATTGGTTCAAATAAGGAGAACAGAAAAGCCCATAAAACATGGTGGGTCAAATGTAAAGCTGAAATACTGATCATTTAAAAATAACTTGAAAAATGGTTTACTCTCCTTACTGTACTCCTTCAAATACATTAAAATTCAGAATCAGACCAGCTACAGCAGAATGATGACAAAGGTGTAAAGGAGCACATGGGGACAGTAAGAGGAAACTTATTTAATTTCCTTGCACTGATTTTCACTGTTGAAGACAATGGGGAGCTTTTGAGACTCAACACCTTTGCAGCAGATTGGTCCAAAAGAGTGAGATGAATTTGAAGTAAATATACAGAAGTCTTAGATGAAGCAGGCAGATTCGGTTTCCATAAGTCACTGGGACCAGATAGTGCTAACCCGTGAGCCTTAGAGGAGCTCAGACACGAAACTGCAGCAGTGTGGGCCAAAGAGAGCCATGTGCCCTTGCCTACAGCCCCACGCCGGAGCACTGGCAGCGCCCCAGTTGCCTCTGTGCCCACCGGCCGCGGAGCACCTCCGGAGGGACAGGGAACACCGGCTAGAGACTCCCCGCCCCACTGCCCAGCATGACAGAGCCTACAAGGAGGAAAAAGATCACTTGAACCGGAGCTATTTTGCGGGAAAGAGTATGGGCTTTGCATAAGGAAAGCCTGGGCCAGAAACCTCAGGTCAAGATAGCATCTCCTGACACTGCTGCTGGAGACAGAGCACAAGGGCACTTTCTAGTCCCACTTTGACAGTGCCTGAAGAATTCACAGCTCCAGCTGCTGTCTGAAGTGTCCTATATTTTACACACTTCTCATTCCATGATAACCCTGCTTTGCCATTGCTTTTACATCACAAACTGTTGTGAGGCTTATCCATACAAAGCATCTCTCACAAGGCTTATCCCACGCTCACACAAAACCTTAGTTCTGGCTGCATTTGCATTAGTACATCCTCTCTAGATGTGTCCTTTAATTTGCTTTGGCTTATAAATGGCTTCTGCAGAGTATCCATAAAGATAATTTAGAGTAATGTGGCCTATAGAATTTAGCTGTAGAGGTTGTCACTTGTCCCCTTGTCAGACTTAACCTAGTTCTGTGCAAGGTGCTTCGAGACCTCATCCTCTCTATATGAGCTTGAAGGAATTAGGAGAAAACCTGCCTCTGAAGGTATACAGTAAATTCTCCCTTGCCCAAACCACTTACATGCAAGATCCAGCTTCCCGAGTGCCAGTCCTTCTGTGTTTTACCTTGAACTTCGCAGGAACTCATTAAACTCTGAAAAAATCCATTATGCTATCTTGTCTCTTGGCTCCAAATGGGAAATGTACATTGACAGGTAATGTCCTATCACATCATTTCTTAGTGGTTGTTATGATTGCTATGCACAGCTAAGAATGTGCAAAAATACACTTAATATTATTTTTAAGGTTAAGCCGTATATTACATAAAAGTAATTGCATATATTACATAAAGTAATTGCATAACACATATAATGCTGACAAATTTATTTAAGTAAATTAAGGATACTGCAGAGGAGCTGTTTTCCAGCTATCCTGGATTAAAATGCTCACTGTTGGAAGTCTAATTTAAATTTTTATGATTAGATTATGATAACGATTGTGAACTCAGTACTAAAAGTATATAGCCCTAAAAGTCCATACAAGCACCAATTAATCCATCCTGAAATTCTCTGAGCAAGAAAATGTGTTTACTGTGGAATATTTTATTAGCTCTTCATTTTAAAAAGGTACTTCCCCGTGGGGGAGAGGTTTCTCAGACTGGACACTGACGAATGCTGATGATGCCACAGACTCCTTGCTAATTGGACTCACAAGCAACAAAATCTTGGTTATCATCTGTCACTTGGTTATGGAGACCCACAAGCCTCAGCCTGAAAAAGCTGTGGTCGGAGATTTCCTACCCCTGATTCCATCTCAATGACTAATTACCAGTCACTTCCCATTGAGAAGGAAAAAAACACTGTTCTACTTTTATTTGCTAGCAATGCACCATATATTTAAGTAAATATTGATTTTCTAATCGCCAAGATAAAGTACCACAGAATGGCAATTTTGAAATGGTGGTAGAGCATACAGTGCCACATGCTCCATTAACCTGTGCCTCCTCCGCTCTGCCAAGGCTTGTTGTCAGTCTGGGTAGTCTAGTTCCCAAATATCTGACTTTTTCTCTTTATCTGATTTAACTCCAAAACCCACACACTTCTTCACATCATGTCTACCTACCTTTTGTCATTCTTTGACATTTAGACAGACCCTCTCCCTTCTTCATATCCCCTTTTATGAAATTTAGTAGTAAATATGTTGTGCAGAAGCAACACTCTGTTCTCATCCATGTCCTGTCTGTGTCAGTATAAACACATTCATGGGCTTTATTATGTGGCTCAGTTTATTTACAGATAGGCATACAACATATCAGGCAAGTTGTGCTGACAGCAAATAAAGCCGGTTTCAAATATTGATAAATTCCTTCAAAGGTTAGCAAAAACATTATAGTTTCAATGTTCACAGAGAAACAGAATATCAAACATTTCCCTGAACAAGGATTTTGCAGTGTCGTGGTTTGACTTTGG
>VYZT01030670.1:21312-76510 GCA_013400735.1 Pomatostomus ruficeps | reverse complement strand
GGGTCCCGGGGGCTCCCGCGGCCAGGGGAGCATCTCCCGCCCGGGAGCGGCCGGCGCTGCTGGGGAGGCGAGAGCGTTACCTGGACGTGTGCTTCGGGACGTGGGCAGCCCCGCCGGCGCTTGGGAATTTTATTTCTTTATTATATCTTCGGGTTTTTTTGTATTTTTTTTTCCCCTAAGACTAAGTTGTTCTTGGAAATCGCGTTTGATTTCGGTTTCTGTTCCAGTGCGAGGGTTCTGGTGGCGGCTGCGGGTGCCGGTGCCGTAGGGCAGCGCAGGGTGCGGGCGCCCGGAGCCTCCCGCGGCGCGGGGACCCGAGTTTGTTCTGCCCGCTGCCGGCTCGGAGCGCTTTTCCAGGGAAACGCGTGGTGGGAGCATTCGGGCGCCCGCTTCCAGGGATGGTGTGAGTGATTCTTAACTGGAAGAAAGGAGAAGGCATGTGCGTGCAAAAGCCAGATTTCCCCCCGGAGCTTTTACTCCGAAACTTCGCTGTTCGGTGAAACCCGTGTTCTGAACACCAGGAAGCTTTGGTTTTTCCAGGAAGGCATGAGTTCTCTAGTTTTTTTCACGTTTTCAAGGAAGGATTAATGTGATGGCTCCGAGTACTGTGTGTTTAGGTCTTATTTTGTTGTAAATGGTTGATTTGGCAGGATCTGTGGCATATTGCTCAAAGTGCAGGAAGGCTGGAATAAATCGAGTGGTTTTCATTGTATGAAAAAGTTCAAGATCACTGCTAGTTCGATGAGATAATCTTTCAAATACTAGCAGTTTTTAATTGTGTTTGTTTCCTTATAACCTATGTCAGGTAACTAAGCTGAGCATGGAAATCATGTTTCCGTAAAACTAGGTTCATTTTTCAGATGGAAGAACAAATCAAATTAGAGGGTTTTGTATTAACCAAATAATTGAGTGCAGATGTTTTTGCATTGCCACTTCAGAAGTCACCTTGCTCTGTCAAGGTTATGATGTGTCCACTAAGCAACAAGGATAAAATAAAAATCTGCAGAGAGTCTTTGAGAGTTTTAAATGTCCTCTTCATTTAAATTGAGTTGAGGTTGTTTTGTTTGGTGGTTATTATTTTTTTCTTTCTTCCTCAAATGTATTAAAGAGAAAAATGTAAATAGCTTGGTTTGAATATCTTAATGCACCTTTTACGAGAGGAGATGCTTTAGAACGTTTGTATAGAAAAACAAGCGAGCTGAAACATTGTGCTAATAGGATTTGCAGCGTAAAATATGGCTAATTTCTCTTGTATGACTACAGGTGGCAGTGTAGAAGCCAAGAACAAAAATTGGCAGAAATTGTGTTCTGTGTACGAGAATATGAAGAGTGTACTCATGACTAAGCACAGGAACCTGGAAAACCACAGGTATGTGAAGTGATTCATACAGCTGCCTATGGTGCTCCCAGTATTTACTGTATTCTGATATTCCTGGCTCAATAAGTATTTTTGGACCAATTATCACTTAATGTGTTCACAGTAAGAGCCTAATCAAAATGTCATGGAAAAATCTATATTTGACTACTAAAAGGAGCAAGAATACTTTGAAGGCAGTATGGAAGGAAAGGTGGGATTTTCCTACTTTTTATGGTTTATCGTAACTCTAAAGAACTGGAGCACTAAGTTGCCTGAACATTTTTTTTTTTTATCCCTTTAAATAGATTTTATATTGATAAACCTAGCAACAGTTACAGGCCTGAGTATCCTTGAAAAGGAGAAACTTTAGATGCAAGAGACAAGTTTGCATGTCTGGATGTTTTGGATGTCTTATCAGTAATGTTTTCTCATGAGCACTGAAGAATTAAAAGTGTGAGGAAAATTGCAGAATTAAGAAGATGCAATTAAGAATTACATGTAATTTGTCTAGTGGAGATATGTGTACCTTGTTAAGGGTTAAATCTTGTAAAATTTAAAAAAACAGACAACACTATTTTCAGTTAAGAAATAAAAATAAGCAGTACATAATAAGAGCTCAAGATTAGTTCTCCTGTTTCAAAGCACATGGAAATACTTGATTATTTTAATTATTGTTTTGTCATTAATTAGCAACATTAGAGTAAGGCAAAGTTTTTCTTGCATGTGTACCCTGGTGTGCACAGCCTGTGGAAATTAGTCCATGGGTCTGCATTCCAGGATTCCTGGGAAGCCATGGAGGATGAGGCAAACTCAGAGCTGGGGCTTGAGGATTTTTTAGAACTGATGAGTGGGAAGTTATCCTGGTAAGAAGCGTCAAAGTGGAATTATCACTGTGATCATGGATATATTTATAGTCTTGCACTTCCTTTTCTGGTCTAGGAGAGCAGTTTGCCCAAACTGCTTCAATTGCTCCTGAGAGAATGTGGTTCTACTGCAAGTGCCCACAGGTGATCAGGTCACCTTGTGCCAGCCACTCCACAGGAACTGGTCTTGGGCACAGCCTGAGTTATGCCCCAGTGCAAAGGAAGTTGTAGAGAAAATGATTTATTTTGCTGTTAAAATGGACTGAGACTGTGCACCCCATAGGTGCAACCAACCAGCTGTCACCACTAAACTGCTAAATGACAGTGGCTTGGCATCTTGGGATTATGGAATCCAAGTAAAAATGATTCATTATTTCCACCCAGTGCTTACAGTACCGACCAGGAAACCATAGTTCAGGTATGGATTTGTGGGCACTCCAGCCCTGAAATGGCAAGGTCTCTGTAGAAAAGCTGTGCCTCTGCTGGGGAATAGTAACCCCTGATCTCTGATTTGGGATTTTGAGTACCATCACAATGCTTTCAAAATGCTGTGTGCCTTGGATAGAATACCCTGAAAAGCTTTTAAAGTTCTTCAATTAAAGACGAAAAGGTGGCTAAATCTGGGTCTTCAGGCTGCTGTGCAGCAGAGAGCTCTTCTAAGCATCTGGCTGTCATGTTTTTCTTGTCACCTGTTACTTCTGAGTGAGCATCAGCACTAATTTCCATATAGACCGGTAGCTCTTTTATTATTATATGTTATTGAACAACAGGGTTGAATATCCATTCAAAACTTACATTAATACCCCTGATAAAGGCAGTTGAACTGTTTATGTAGTACAGGTCAGCATATGCTTATGGCTTTGTTGAACATGGTTGAGTTCATTAGCTTGTGCTAACATATTTAGGAGAGAAAATGAAAATGTCATTTGTCATTGGCACAAAATTTTAGTGGGGTCTTCTGTTACATCAAGTGCTGAAAATATTAAATAAAAAAAATGGTAACTAAGCAGTGTGATGCTCAAGAGTTCAATTTACAGACACTTCTCTGTGCTAATTATGAAGTATTGACATAAATGAATGAAACCACTTGTTAAAGCGCCTTTTTCAGTGTATGGCAGTTATGTGTTCACAAGATGATTCATAACATTCAGCAATTTGTGATGAATTTCCCTGCCATTACAGGAGATTACTAAGTATCTGATGTATTTGCACTACACTCCGTTACTTTAAATTAGATTTGATGGTGGAAAGGAAACTAGAACCATTTTCTATCAACTGAAAAATCAGGCCTGTTTTGTGAATCAGTTAGTATTGAATTTCTCTGTACTGTATAGCACAATTTATCCCTTACAATGAAATGCAAATGTTTAAGTATCTTGCCTATAAATACAGCAGTGACTGTGTGTGTGTGTAAGCCCTCAAGACCTCTTTTGTGTCGAAAGCTGTGTACATCAGAGCCAATAAAATGCAGCAGACTTGATGCAACTGGAAGTAGAATTCATAGTAAGAAGTCTAAATTTGGAATCTAAACGTGTGAGGTCCCATTTTGAATCAGCAACTCTTGGTTATATAGAATACTCTTTGATTTGGTGAAGGGTTTGTGTTTGTTCTGAGCTCCCCTCAGCAGTGCAGAAGAGGCTGCATCTTCGAAAACAGCTCTGTATGTGCTGTTGTGAACGAAAAGATGTGGCTGGTTGTGTGTTCTGCTGCCTTAGGAAAGCAGTGTTTAAGGGCTTGCACAATCAGTCATTCCATGCTATCACAAAGTGGCTGTGATCTGTTTGATTATAAAGCATGATTGCCCAGCAGTTATGGGAAATGTCTGTTGATGATACCAGCGTGTTACACAAGAAAAATTAAACTTTCTCACTCCTCCTTTACTTGCAGAGGATTGTCTTGAAAATAGTTTGTGGGAACCTGGGCAGTGGATTAAAGATGCTGAATGGAAGGCAGAGAAGTTATTAACATTTCACAAAATAAATAAATACTTTAAACTTTCACAGGCATCAAGCAGTCCAGTATTAAAGATGGATTTTTAGAAAACCACTAGAACAGTTTTGGATTTTTAGAAAACCACTAGAATGGTTTTAGATTTTTAGAAAACCACCAGAAAACCAACGCCTTCCAGGAGGATGAGGATAGTCTGAATCAGAGTCTCTGGAGGGAGACACACAAAGCGGAAATTTTAATGGAATACAATGAGAGTAAGCCTAAAACACAAGGAGTGTGTCTGAGGCCATTCATCTTAGACCCTTTGGCTTCTCAGGCTAGAGGCTGATACCAGACCTCCAGTTAGAAAAAAATAGCATTTACTTGCCCTCAGCAGTATCCATGCAGCTGTTAAACCAAAGGGAGAGTTATGACACTGCAAGATGCTCACTGCAGATTAATGCAACTGAACTCTTGTGAAAGTCACGACATGTGAAGTATAAGGAAACTACTTGAAATTAGAAAATAAGAAAAGCAAACCTCCAGGCAGGTATTCCCCCTGCTGTCTCCAGGGAGGCTGCCCCTGGGATGCCATGAGGAGTTGCAATGCAGCAGGACATCCACCCTGCAAAGAAGAATTGATCGTGAGATTGCATCCTGTAGATGAGCCCTTGCTCGCAGGTGATGTCCGAGTATCCTTTTGCTCTAAAAGTGCCACTGCAGGGAGTTGGTTCCAGGTAATGGAGGGACATCTCCTGCTGTGCAGAGCAGCCAGCTGGATTTACAGAGCTGGAAGGGAGCATATGGTAACCTTCCACCTACACGCCAAGGTGGCTTACAGCAAAGGGAATCTGGGCTGTCTTTTCGTGCTGGAGGAGTGCTGGTGACGTGAAGGCTACCAAAAGAGTGCTGGAAGCAACATATGAGTTGCTTGATGAAGGTTAAGAATTAAGACCTGTGCAGCATCAGCCTGCAGTGTAATCCCAGCGCTCTGCATGAGGACAAGCAGGAAAGGCACACAGGCCAAGGTGATGCTGTCTGTGGCTGACATACCTGGGGCAGAAGTTGATGAAGGTCATGTAGAAAACAGTGAAGAACTGCTGGAAAAATGAGGTCCTATTTAGACAGGAGCACAGAAGGGCAGGCAGGCAGACCAAAATAGAAGTGTTTCTATGCGAATGTTGGAAGACTGGAAGATAAAATGGAGGGATTGATGGCTTAGTTCTGCAGTGGGTTATTGACAGTCCAGGTCTGCCATAGGGAAGGGAGCAAGCAGGACACCAATTAGGGTTTCTATGGAAAGCATGCTAAGAGGAACTGTCAGGAGAACAAAATGCTTGCAAGCTTGTGGAGACACTCAGGAAAAAAAGCATACTCCCTAAAACCTTCTTCTCTGACTCTTCAAAAAAGTTTTAAAGAATATTTAACATGGTTGAGCAAGCTGTAGGGAACAGAAAGATACTCGGCAAAAACATGTCCTGAAATTTAAAAAAGGGGAAATTCATACAAAATAAACATAAAATACACAGTAAAACAAAATCTGATATGTGATTTGTAAAAGGCAGTGAAACTTGTCCCAAGTTCTTTCAAAAAGATCAGAAATGGGATGGTCAATGGTCCAATAGATAACTGAGATCTAAAAGAGCTCAAAGAATATTGCGTCTGGAGCTAAAGGCATCTGAGATAAACATGCTCACAGGAGCAGTGAAGCTGAGGCTGCCAAAGGTGGTGCCGGTTTTTTAAAAGGCTTCCAGAAAGCCTATGGGAAAGAACAGGACCAGTATGACTGGTGTTCATACCAGCCAGTTTTCTGGTAAATTCGGTGAAGAAGAAAACTGAAGCATTCATGGATAATTTGATGTACCAGGAAAGAGTCAGAACAGTCTCACAGGTCTGGTAGAGTTCTTTGAAGGCACTGCTGAGGTTGTGAGTAAGTGTGATTTAGCTGATGCACTGCACTGGAGTTTTGAGGGAGTCTTGTGAGAGCGACTCACCCAAGGTGCTGAGCAAAATGAAACTGCTCTGACATAAGAGGAATTTTTTTGTCCCAGACTGATAATTGGCCAAAAGATGAATAAATGACCAGTTTAACAGAGGGGATGGAGGTCACAGCAGAGTTACTCATGGGTCTGTGCTAAGTCTAACACCAGCATGCATTGGTGATCTGGAAGGGGCAGTGCAGAATGATTCTCAGCTAATGAGAGTAGCATAAATCAAAGCCAATTATGAAAAACCTAAGAGAGATCTTGTGATCCTTAGTAACTGGGGCTGAACCTTGCTACTGGTGCTGTGAAGTAATGCATGAGGAGGAGAACAACCCTGCTATTATTGATATTATTAGCATGGAAGGAAGCAATGTTGTAGAGAGTTTTACCATGCCGAATCCAAGCATTGGCCAAGTGTTTGGGACTGGTCAAAAAGAAAAAAAAATAGGGAAAAATGACTCACAGAGCAGAAGTCTGCTATGACAGTTTATAAACTGCCTTTGCTTTTGTCTTGATCTCTGGGAGCTGTTCTGATCCCTGGATTTAAAGGAAGGATAAGGAAAAAAAAAAGAGGGATAACAGAACTAGAAATGGGTGGCAACGATGATAAAGAGCAATTAAAGAGATTGAGAATCTTCAGCCTGGCAAAGAAATAGCCAAAGATGAAAATGATAAAAATCTATATAAGAGTGTAATGGGAAATAATGAACAGGGGATGTTCATTAAGTGTCTCTTGTAGTACAAGACCCAGAGGGGATCAAATAAAATTATCAAGTGACAGATTCAGACCAAGTAAGAGGTGCTGGTTTTTTCATGGTGCATAGTTCAGCTGTGAGCACCGCACTTAGTGCAGATTATCTGGGTGGGGACTCTCAGTGCAAAAGCATCAACTCTTGCTTAGAAGAGCACAGAGCCTGGTCCCTGAAGGCTGCAGAGGGATCCCAAAGTGCATCCCTGCAGGCTTTTCTTATCCTGGTGCTCTTCCCAGACCTCTTCCCTCAGCCTTTGCTAAAGACACAGTGTGGGGGTAGAGGTATCTTTGGCCTGACTGAATGTGGTTATTAATATGTAAAATGAAGACGAATTGCAGTCCCCTACAGAAAATGCTGACCATATGCCACTCCAGATGCATAACAGAAATATTGGTGAGGAAAACATGTTGAGAAGGACAGACTTATTTTTTTNATATGCCACTCCAGATGCATAACAGAAATATTGGTGAGGAAAACATGTTGAGAAGGACAGACTTATTTTTTTTCCTTGGGCTTAACAACTTCCCAAGTAAAAAAAGTTCCGTTTTCTTTGAAGACTGCACCAGTCTTTATTATACCACATTTTATTGCTATGGTTTAGTTGATGTGGTGATGATTGGCCAAAAGTTGGACTCCACGATCTTGAAGGTCTTTTTCAATCTTTATGATTCTATGATATGTGGAATTTAATGCCTAAACAAAGGAGTTAAAATTCTTTGTTCTGAAGTATCAGTATTCAGCTTTAATTTTGTCCTTGTTCAAAGTAAGTTGGACACTTGTTATCCCCTGCAGTTTATCTTCAGATGGACTGAATTAAAAACCCGCATGCAAAAATAAACTTTGAAATTTTGGTTCAGGAGAAAATGCTTATCCATGTAATAAAATGAAAAATACAGGTTTTGAACATGAAAGATGAAACCTCTTTTCCCATAAATATGGTGAGGTTACACCTAGGCTTGTTCCTTATCCAAATGTGCAAGGAGCAAAGCTATGTTAGACTTGAACTTGGAGGAAATAGGTTATTAAGAATAAAAAGTAACTTGACCATTAGACATGGGAACAGCACTTAAATATTAAAAGTATTTATAAGCTGTGAAACCAGGATTGTGTAGCTTTCCAACCCAGTAACAAATGAAATTAAAGGAGTCTCCCAGTGGCAAATCTTGGTGTGAACACAACCAACCACAAGACACAGAATCAGCACAAGCACGGTGCTGCACCCCACGAGGAGTCCCAGGAGTGGATATTGCAGGGGACACAAAGATAACTCTGACCCAGGAATATTTGTCTCCTTGGGTTCCTGGGCTTGGTGCAATCAATCAGCTTTCCCAGTGGGTGACAGGGAGCACCCCAGGCTGGTTTCTGCTCTGAATTACCCTCCAGAGGAGGTTTTCTCTGTCCACACTGGCTACAGACTGACAGGGAACACAAAGCAGGCTGGCCTCCCTCAGTCAAGGCTGGCCTTTGAATGTACCCATTCTATATGTTACTGTCAGATCTGATTTTTCCTAGAGGTTTTAGTAGGTCACTTTTTTCCCCAGTGGTATTAAGATAAAAATACATGAAAAGACAATGCCAACTAAACCCATTTTTAAGGATTTCGATGAGAAGTGACTGTTTCCTATAAAATTCAGATTGTCCCACAAAGTTTTCCATACTTGCCTACTAAGCTAAGAGCTGTATTAAAAAATGAGACAAAAATATTCTTCTGTTTAAGAAAAGTAAAATCAAAGATTTTTCTGAAATAAAAAGAAGAATTGTGCAAAAAAAGATTATACAGAGTTTTTGTAAATTACAAAAGTTAGGCAATAGAGCCTGTTTGAAAGAAGGAGTTAATTATTTACCCCACCAAATACCCCCTAAGATACTTCTCTTTCTCAAAAATGGGGGAAGAATCAGTCCTGTCATTTGCTCAGTTATTTTAATGATTTCCTTGAATGGTCTTCAGTTTTCCTATTTGTTCAACAATAGCAAAACAAACTTCTAAGAGTTATCTCTTGATTTTAATTTCCTATAATGGAATATTTTACTATAGGAAAAGACGTATAGGAAAAACCTTGTTTTTCTCTTTATCTGGTTATTAATATAGTGAGGTAATGAAGCTGAACCACTGGCAGTCAGACATTAAAGGAGATTTGGGTCAGAACAGATGACAGTGGGGTTTGATTTTTCTCTAAAAATAATTTGTTACCAGGCTCTATGGACCTGAACTTCGCTAGTAACAGTCAGAGGGTTAGACTTCCATAGCTATTTAAAATCATACTCTAAACCAT
Organism: Pomatostomus ruficeps; assembly: GCA_013400735.1. Taxonomy (NCBI): domain Eukaryota; kingdom Metazoa; phylum Chordata; class Aves; order Passeriformes; family Timaliidae; genus Pomatostomus; species Pomatostomus ruficeps. The sequence goes on along the minus strand of VYZT01030670.1, from coordinate 67,351 downwards.
AGTGTGTGGTCTTGAGTAGTTACGAGGATGCACCAGCCATAGCATATTTCCTAAGCAATTATTTATTCCAGTGCTGTCTTAGAAAGTGGACACTGCCGTATTTATTTTTTTTTTCTAATTGAATGGAATCAGTTATTTGGAAACTATTTCAGTTATATTTTTCTAATGCAAGATCTTCTGTGAAAACAGGTTGCATATTTCAGTATTGTAAAGCTCCTGAATATGTACCTTTTAAAAAAAATTTTCCTTTTTGTTATCAACTACACTTGTTGTATATTTCTTTTTTTGGTGGGGGGAGGGTGTCAGGCATTGTAATTATTCTCTAATGCCTTACCAATAGTTGATTGTACTTGTTAGTTTTTATCTGGATGGTTCTTAGTGTTCCTGATAATTGAGGTGGTTGTGCACTCTGAGATGAAAATAATAATAATAATTCCGAAGTCAGAACGAAAGTCACGTGCTGCCTTTGATTCAGATTTCGATTGTATGAAGTCTGTGTTGCTCACAAAGTTGCAAACTCTTATGAAATCTTTGATAAAATGGAAGCCAGGGCCCAATGCAAACCAGAAAATGCTGATCAGGTCTCTCTCAAACCCAGTGGCGAGACACAGACGCACTCCTGACATCCCCTCCCACAGCCCTGCATCCTGCTGGCTCCTGAGAATGCACAGAAATTCCAGGTCCTCTCATTTCAGACTCTGAAACTGTTGCCAATTTGCTTTTTCAACTTTTAAATATGCCTTCTTTTCTCCTTTTGTTTTTATGGGGGTTTTTTTGTTTGCTTTGCAGCAGTTTTACCGTTAATCATCGAATCATCAAATTTATAGGTGGAGTTTTTAAAATTTTGATCCCTCTTGGTGCTTCTGACACATGTAAACATAATGTCCCTGGTTCCTTTACCCCATGCACAAATAATTTCTAATTGGAATGAATATTGAACAGCATTTCAAACACAGAGACGTGACAGTGCTATCTCCATTGACTCACGATGGGTTATTTTATGAAGTTTAAAGAAATTTTTGTTTTGTTTGCACAGAGCAAGCTGGGCTGCCCTAATTGGTGGTGTGCTGTGCCAGCTTGCTGGTGGCAAATGCCTTGAGAGGGTTATTCAATTTAATGTATTTCACCTCACCACATAAACATTCTTATGATCCTTTACAGAGACCAACCAAGTACTGACAACTTCTTAAACTCTATTTTCTCAAATGCTTTCCCATGTGGGGCTTTGCCTGTTAAATTTGGAATCTGTAAAGGTGTAAGGTTTTGTTGACTGTGGTGAAGATGCTTTGGGCAGGGGGGTTCTGTTGGATGGTTTGTGGAATTTCAGGGAACTGCGACATCCAGACACAGCAGCTCCTCTGGGGCAGTGTTTCCTCATTCTTCTTCATCAGCCCTCAGTTTCCTAACTTCTAACTCACCAAGGAATGGAGGGTCAGGGGTACCTTAATGCTCTCTACAGCTCCCTGAAATGGGGTTGTAGCCGGGTGGGTGTTGGACTCTTCTCCCAAGTAGCAAATGAAAGGATAAGAGGAAATGGCCTCAAGTTGCACCAGGGGAGGTTTAGATTGGATATTAGGAAAAAAATGTCATGGAAAGGGTGGTCAAACATTGGAACAGGCTGCCCAGGGAGGTGGTGGAGTCACTGTCCCTGGTGGAGATATTTAAAAGACGTGTAGACATGGGGGATTGGCAGTGCTGGGTTAATGGCTGTACTTGATGATCCTAAAGGTTTTTCCAGCCTAAACAATTCTATGATTCTGTGAATTTCTTGCAAAAATATCTTGTGAATCGTTTATTTCACAAAGCTTGTGAAAAGAAACATTTGCCCCCCTCCCCCGTAAACAGACCTAGAAATCTCAACCTGAAATAGAATTGTTTTGTATTTCTGAGGCTGGGGAATGGAGGAGAGTGGAAATAGTGCTCGTAATGACTTTTAAAACATTTAGAAGGTAGCAGTCCTTCCAAGAAGTCTGCTGTAGCTCTTTTGATTCAGCAAAACTTAGAAAGCTTGTAAGAATTTGAAGCCAGGTGGATTACTTACTTAAATACATTGCTGATTTATGACTGGTTCAACAATTACTTTTATTTCATTTTAATTATTCAAGTCAGAAGAAAGTTTTGTCCCACAGACATTTCCTTGTGTTTTACTTCTCCTTAATTTATGTCTTGGTGAGGAGCTGATCAAACCTATGGATGATATAAACCTGGGAGGATGGAAAATTCTTAGGTAGTTAGAATTAAATCAAATTTAGCTGTGAGGTTTTTGGGGAGTTGTATGGTGTAAAAAAAGAAGCTTTAGAAAAATATGTTCCTGTTATAAAAAGCACAGACATTAAGTAACTTGGTGAGCAGTGGCACTTGGGCAAGAATTTTGTAGTTAGCAGTAAGAGTTGAAATTGTTTAGTGGAAAAGAGGAATGTGTGCCTAGATTTCATGTCCATCAGGTTCTTTACATTTAACGCAGCCAGAGGTTATGATGAAAATTTATCAAAAGGTTTGGGGAATAAAAAACCAAACAACAAGGCCAGGCAAAAGACATAATGGCTGAATAACTAAACAGGTATTATTAAAAAGGTCAATTTAAAAATCATTTTGTCAAATGTCTTATTACATGATTCCAGTTTTACATCTGAATTTTGACTGCTACCTGCTTGCTGAAGGTTATTTTCCTGTTGTTTTTTAGTGGTCATATGTCCATCTAATTGTCTGCATTTGAACTGGGGAATATTTTATTCTGAAAATGTTGTGGATCTTCAGCCCTCAAAGTTGGTATTTTATGCAGAAGCATATTGGAACTGATAAAAAAGTTTCATCTCTTAGACCAAATGTTTCTGAAATAGCACAGGACTTTCCTTGAGTGGCAGCTGTGTGTTTTCTTGGTTATGTGAGAAGTACTTCTGTTTTCTTGTTAAAGTTCAAAGATGGTTTTGTTGCCTGCTCCAGTTGTCTCAAATGTTCTTTTACCTTTGCCATCTCCAGCCTGTTTTAGTCTAAGACTTTTATGAAGAAGCTTCTCTTATTTTACACGCTGATTGCAGTTCCCATTTAGTCACTTGGGGTTTCCACCAGCTCTGCTGGCAAAGACATGTGGCCTGCATGGCACCTTGAAGTTCTAGCACATTTTTCTCTCCCAAGGCAGTCACTTTACTGTGATTTTCTTTTTTTTCTTTTTTTTTACACTGAATGTTAATCTCTCTCAAGCTGGTCTTACTGAAGTGTTCTTCATTATCACCCTTTTCCTCCCACTCTGATAAATCCATTTTATGCTTCTACTTTGTCAGGCAAGACTTTCCTTCCCTGTGCCCCTCTTTTAGGCAGCATTATTTTCTGCTGGAGTATTAGCTTTGATGACTTTGGTGGAGCTGTCTTTAGAGGGAACACTGACTGTGTTTCCTCCCTGGCTAATGGAGAATGATTGGGATTTCCAGGGTAATTCTGAGTTTCCAGGCTGGGCTTTTTTTCTGAATTGCCCTCCAGAGAAAGCCACTGACTCCTCCAGCTGTGGCGAGGTGACATTTGATGGTCACTGGTGAGGAGCTGGGTCTCCCTGCCCGTGGTTGCTCAGTGTATCTGGAAAGGAAAAATAAGATGGATGATTGGGAATTACACCTTTTTGTTAGGTCACAGGGTCGGCTTAAACTGTGTACACCTGATACAAAATGTACCCGACAAGTGTTTCAGTGCTTGAGCTGTGTCTCCACTTTCAGTGGCTGTTGGAAAGTGCAGAATCCAAACAGCTCAGCTGGAACTTCCTCAGGGTGCCGCTCAGGTAGCTGAGCTGCAAATAATTGGTGCCTGGTATCATTTGCTTCGTAAAATAGTCATTAATTTTCATCATTGTTCGGTAAAACCTGTCCTGTTCTGCCATGTCGAAAACTGTGCTTTTTATCTTGCCTGAACTGAAGAGATTTTTGAAGCTGGTACGTCGTTAAAATATTATGTGGTGCTGTTGCAAAGTTGTCACGAATGAATTAATTGCAACTCAAGAATTTTAGTTGTTGTAGAATGTCCCCATCTGTGTTCTCATTCTGGGAAAAAAAATGAGACTTCTGTGAAGACAGAGCTGCCTTTGACACCTTGGAGGCCATGCTCCTCATCCCTTTGAGTGGTTCCAGACTGTTTAAATCAGAAGTTGTTGTTTGCTGCTAAGGATATCCATGATGCTTCACAAGGCATGGATTTGGGGACCTTTAGAAGTGAATGGCATCTCTGCTCTCAAACAGCTTTTTGTAGAACAAGAAAGACACTAGACAACAGATGAAGCCTTTGCTGTGTATTCTTCTTTTGCTCTCTCTTAATTCATAATTTTCTCTTTCCTGTCATATTCACTGATTTCATTCAGAAAGTTTGCCTCAAATGCACAACTTGGGTATTTTAAGGCTAAATTCCAAACTCATGTTTGTAATATTTGTCACTTGTACGTCAAATAATTCAAGTAGAAACCCATTGATGAAGCCTGAATGATTGATTAACTTAATTGCATTTCTCAGCTTTTAATGTGAGTGGGTTTAATATTTGCACTTCTTGACCTTGCTATTCTTTTCCATATTTTTTCGCTGCCACATTTCTACATGTATTTTCATTTTCTTATGTTTTCATTTTCTTCACCTACCGGGAGGGATTGAGGGTGACAAAAGGATGTGAAGATGTGCAAAGAACCATGGCCTTGTGAGGCATAGAATTAAATTGTTTATTTGATGTTAATAACTTGCTTAATGCCATACCTGAAATCTGCATTTGGAAGAAGAATGTGGGAAATTCCTTTAAAAAGTGACACAAAAGCAGGAAAGTAAGTTAGCAGACAGTGATTAATTACTTTATTGCAAATGGGGAGCTTTTTCTATCTCCTCTTGGTTTGAAATGAGTTGCCATGTGTTGAGAAGGTAGCAACTGGCAGAAGACTTTCCTGTCTTACTAAGTTGTGACATCAGGAAATAACTAAATTTACCGCGGGGAGTTTACCTAACTAACCACAACCTTTTACTGATATGTTAACTTTGTCCTCACATACAAATTTTGAAATAAAAATGCCAGTACTTTGTGTGTCACTGATGGGAAGTAAAAGGCAATATTTTGGTCATAATTGGTAGGAGGCGAGACTGACATTCGCATGAATTTTCCCCAATTAGAGAATGAGCAGAAAATAATTCATAGAAATTAGATGATTTCTTAAAATTTCTGTCAAGCTAACTTGGCATTTGTAAATGCTTCTGCTTTCCCCACTCTTCATGCTTAGTGTCCAAAAGTGGTTTTATTTAAATAAGACACACATTATTTGTTTAAAGCGTTAAATATTTTCTTTAGATTTCAGTCTTCAGCCTTAGCACAGCCCTCAGAATTTTGTTTTCAAGGCCAGAAAGATCCTCATGCTGTCTTTTAAAACACCCTGCATGCCAAAAGACACAGAAATATGCTCTGCAATGATTCTGCTGTGTTCAGTATCTTACAAAAACTTAGGGGGATGACAGAGAATCCATCACTTAGCCCGGTGCTCTGTTCAAACAAATTATCCTCGCTGATAATTTCTACAGACTTAAATCCTTAAGTCTCACTTGAAGACACTTTGGTTTTATCCCTTAAATCACCTGGGGCTTCTTCTATTTCTTCTCCACTTTTATTTAGCACCTTCTGCGTACGGTTTGAGTGTCTGTGTATTCTGGTATTGATCTCGCCATGCAGAGAAGGAGCAAGATTGGTGAGCTTGTATCTGTGGGGTGTCTGGGGACTATCCTGATCCTCCTTTTCCATAGCACTGCCTGCAAGGCACGTGTTAAGTGATTTGTCCAGTGATCCTACACCTCCATGAGAGCAGCATCAGCCAGGCTGTGGTCCCAGGTTTCAGACTTGCACCAGCTCTGTGTGTTCTCAGAGGAGCATGGCCTCGCATTCGCATTGCAGTTTGCCTTCGCTGTGTGTTACTGGCATCTGCAGATGAGATTTTGGGGAAATACCAGTCCTGACTGGAAATAAATCTGCTTATAAGGGGTGTCTGAGTCTTCTAACTTTCCTTTAGACCTGATTCTACTGTGAGTCTTAAGAGTAAGAAAACAGTCCTAAGCTGTCTTCTCTGTCTCCTTGCATTTTGTAATTATTTGAAAATGAGTCATGTACATGTATGCTGGCTTAGCATTATGCTTTGCAATTAAGTCAAACTGTACTTTCCTCTTACATAGGGAAAAACTAGAAAAATGTTACTTTTTTTTTTCAACAAACTCTAAGACCTCTTGGGAACTCCCCTGTTCCCAGCTTGCCCTTCTGCAATCTGTTTCTGCCTTTCTGTTAAGTTAGATTTTAATTTCTTGGCAAATCTTTCTGAAACCCGTGTCTGGTAGTTTGTAGCTGAAGACAGGCAGACTAAACCAGGCCTTCCACAGCAGCTCCTCTTGTGTAAATAGTCTAGTGTGACCCCCTGACTCGGTGTCATGGATGGTGGCAATGGCAGGTAAATAGGTCCTGGAGACTCTTAACTGTGCAATGTCCCCAAAGTTGTAGCAGAGCTGCCTGGGAAATTTGGGAGGAGAAGCAAGCAGCATTTCTTTCCTGACAATGTGAAGTGAAATGTTGGGTTTTGCATGAATAAAGTTGGAACTATTGATCTGTTTTGAGTGACTGACAAGTGAAGATCATCACAGAGCTGTTCGGCTGCCTTCACACGAGCCCTTTTCTGTCCATTCACGTGTTCCAGTAATGATCAGCTTTGGCAGCCACCAAGAATTCCTGCTGTGCGGTAGTTCCCTGTAACAAGGTGTGCTACCAGAAAAAGCATCGTAGAGCTTCAGCCTGAAGACCTTTTTCATACAAAAGCATATTCTCTGTTCCTCTCCAATACAAACCAGGCTTGGGCTACTCAGCTGCTGAAATCCATTTCTGGCTGTTCATGGGATCCTCTTTCCCAAAGTTTCTTCAGTGCAGACCCTGGGCTTGGAGGTATCACCCTGTTAACTGCTGCTGTTTTCCCTGCAGCCCCTCTGTTGTCACTCTCCGTATTTCTCCTCTGGAAACACCAGGGCTGCACATGGGTTGTCACCACCAGCAAAATTCAGGTTGTGTGGTCCCTTCCTTATCTAAGTGTGAGTTGCTGCTGGGGGATAACTAAGACCACTTATGAGCGGTGTGAAATTATCCAGGCAGTAATTACCCATTCCTGGCCACTGAGTTCCCATTCTAGAGGGCAGATGAGGATTCAGACTGTGAATTCAGATTGCATTGTGTAACATAAGTTCAAAAAGTCTAAAGCTTTGAGAAGGCACCCAGAATTTGCACAGGCTGCGTCATGCTCATGGGATTTGTGCTGCTGGGATGTGCAGAGCCCTCGTGTGCAAATGAAGGGTGTTGTGCACCTCACAGGATGCTCATGAGGCACGTGAGAAAGGAGGTGTAACCTTGTGGTGTTTGGCATCTCTGAGCGTGGAGCTTAGAGAGGATGGAGTTTTTGCCCCTGAGCTGGTCCAGTTTGTGAGGTGGCTGTGAACGCTGGTTCTTGGAAACTGGAGGATCAAGTTACAGTGAGAAAGCTCTGACTCCCTTGTCTGCACCCCTGCGATATCGAGTTGCCTACCCCAGCAAACCATTTTTTGGATGGGTAGGGGAATTCAGAACCCATACACAGGCTGCACTCGTGCTTTGTTTTCACCCTTTGGGGAAAGGCAGCAGAATTGCAAAGGAACAAACTGGGCTTGTCGTTGGGAGCTGGGGAAGGATAAAGACAGATACCCAGCAGAGCTCTATCGTGCAGGGATGTCCAGGTGAGGCAGGCCAGAGTGACACTGAGCAGGGCACAAGGTAACCTGATGTGTCTGGGGACCACAGTGGTTCTGTCATGGTGTGCTGGGCCTTCCTCTTACTGTAGGGTTTATCTGCGTGTCTGCAGAAGGGCAGGTCTGGCCAAAAGAAAAGGAGAAGTTCCCTTTCTCAGCAGCTGAAAGATGTGTAGGTTGTCCAGCTGTAGAAAAATTGAATTTCTAGAGGAGAGGGCAATGGAAAAGGATGATAACACACAATGGAGCAAGCGACCATGATCAACTCCTACAGTGTTAAATTGACTTTACAATAAAAGATATGCCCTTTGAGTTATGTTGCTTGGAGTTTCTGGGACTTAAGTGTGCAGCACACTAGAACTCAAAACTAAAAATGGAGTGGGAGTGTGAAAGGTTCAGCATGGTTGTGACTAAGGTGAGGTCCGTGTACAGACACTTTAGGCTGTTGAAAGCAGAGAAACAGCTGTAGAGAGTTGAATGGGTTGCTTCAGGTAAAACTCAGTAGAATGCATTTAAAAATAATGAACATGTTGATTTTTTTGGCAAAATGAAGAGCTTGTTTTGGAGCTGTTTAAATTCATGGCGGGTGGGAGGGAATCATACTATTGTAAACGTCATGAAAACAGGGGAACAATGTAGATCTGGGCTCTTATTCCCAATAGGATTTTCTTTTTTGTGTTCTCTGGTACATGCTAAAAATATTTTCAATATCTTAACATCTGCATTGTTATGAAATATGGCACGTCTTTGTTTTGTTTTCAGCTGTGTCATTCTTCCATTACATTTTGTTCCATTTGCTCTCTTCAGTTGGGATGTGAAGTCATTTTCTTTTGTCAGTTTTAGGCCTAATTGCCTTGACTCCAAAACTGCACTGTGCACCACTTGGAAGAAGTTATTCCTTTTGTTCTGCCTCAAAACAAACCCCAGGCCATATGTTGGGGAATATGGATTGTGACAATGTCTTCTGATTGGCAGAGAGGGGCAGAAAGTAGGGGGAAAATAAAGGCAGCTAAGCCTCTTGAAAGGTAGAAAAACATGATGTTGAGGAAGGACCAGTGCATTTTGCATATTTGTGTGTATTCGCACATCTTACCTCATGTGCAGCCTCACATCCCATTGATTTGATCCAGTTGGAGGATGGGATAGGTGGATAAGGCAGAGCATAACTCCAAAGCTCCAAGCAGCAGAGGAAGGTGGTGAATGAAGGTGGGGAACAGTTCTGTTTCATGTGTCAATAGAAGCAGCAAAACAGGCAAGAAACAGGGCCAGACGTGCTGTGAACACAGGAGAGGGAAAAATCAAGTTAGACTGAGGTAATGAGGGCAAGATGGCAATAGGTGAGGGACAACCGTGAGGAGCTTGGATGCTGCTGCTTCCTAGAACACTGCCCGAAACACAAAATCTCTGAGTTCTGCTTTCTCTTCTAGCCTGGGGCACTGCAAAGTATGGTAGACCCTGGTTTTGGCTTCTTGATTGACTCAAGCAGCAGCACTGAGTGTTAATGCTCTCACCCTGTCTCTCAGGTGTGCAATGCTAATAGCTTGACACAAAAAATAAAAGGAATTTGCCTGGTTTGATTACTTTTTTCTCTCCCCTATATTTGAGGAAACTTTGCATGTACACAATGCACTTCTAAAGACATGCTAAGGTGGCAAAGCCAGGCCAGCAGAACTGGGAAATGCTGAAATCAAGGCTACATGTGCTACTTTAATTGGGTTTTCATGGATGTGTGTGCTGTAGCAAAATCTAAATAAATGGTAAGTATTGGGGGTTTTGTTGTTTGGGGGTTTTTTTGGAAGAAATACACCTGTGATGAAACGTTAGTGTTTATGGGATGAATCAGGGATAGGCAGTTGATGAGATGTTCACAGATATTCCTGAGATGGTTTTTTTGCACAAAGCTGTGACAGATAATTGCCCTTGGCAACCTTCTCTTCCCAGGGGTTCCAGCTGCCTGCCCCTGTGTGCAACTCCCCTCTGCCCCATGGCAGCAGCAGCAGCCTCTGGGACTTGCTGGAAATCCCCAGAGGGAGGGGGTTCCCTGCTTTGAACCCTTGTGCAGAGGAGGTGCTGGGCTCTGCAGGCAGCCTTCATTTATTATTATTTAGAAGTAGCCAACATCCCGCTAACACTATGTACTGTGCTCTGAGAACATCTCCTCTCGAAATCTCTGCTTGTCACAAGAGTGGGAGAGTGTGATTGACAGGGCACTGGGCAAGGACACAGAAGGGTCTCCTGGCTGAGGCATCAGGTGCTGGGAGAGGGAGCTGGATTCTGGCACTGCTGCCTGTGCCACAGAGTTCCTGCCTGAGGCTGTCATTTTGTGGCCAGCTGCTCAAATGCTGGTACGTGTCTTGTTTTCTGGATTTCCAAAGCAGCTCCAGGAGCTACATGGTCATTCAAAGCCAGTTTTAGATGATTTGCTCTGAGGAATTCAATAAAAGGCACAACCACTATTAAGGAGTAATAGGGAGTGAGGCTTAACTATTGAATAGATTACGTGAGACTGGAAGAATCAGATAGCCTGAGGTCTGGAATGGTCTGGTGTTTGGATTTGCAATTCCAGGTCAAACATAACTTGCTGAGATTCCCGCCCTCCCCTCCCGCCAAGTTTTTGTGTTCCCCAGAGTGGCGTGCACTTAAACAGAAGTGATTGGAACAAAAAAGGCGGTAGATGTGTCAGTTAATCTATAGCTCTTTTCTATATTAAGTTAGTTTTAAATAGCATTAAAGGCTCGGTTTAGTGAAGCACTTAGTAAGGCATCTAACGGCATATTTGAATTGAGGCCAGGATTGATAAACTTGGATACTGTGTGATAATATATTCCAGTAGGAGCACTGCATCCACAATGGTTCATGTGTGTGTCCCAAACAGGGCTGTGTTCTTCCTTCTGCTCAGGTTCAGGGTTGCAAGTTTAAAGCTGGTTTATTTGTGGGTTTGGTTTGCACTTTTCCACTAAGAATGGGATAAAAATGATCTTTTTTTTTAAGTGGTGAGTTTATAAGCAAAGGATATTCTTTGACTTCCCAAAATACCTGCTGTCTGTCACCGACCTCACCCTTACTTTGATTCCTTTAACACTTCTTTACTTTTCCAGTGGATATGGGATCATTTGATGTCCCTGTATGAGATCCAGTTACAGAAGGTTTTCTGAAAGAGGCTTCTGAGACTTCAGAAAACTAGAAGGGAAAAAACCAAACATTCCTTAAGGAGACCAGCGTTAAAACAATGCGCATTCTTAATTTTTGGGGAAGTATGGAAATTGTGTCTTGAAGGTCACTGTAATGAGGCCATTACCATTAAAAAAAAGATGTTATTTGCTAGTTAAAAAAATCCCAAACACTAAACCAAAAAAACCCCACAAAAACATTAAGGGTAAGATTTTCAAAACTTCCAGAACATAGACCTTTGGAGAGTTATCCTCTTAAAAGAAGGGTTAAATATTAAAAGTCTTCAAAACACATGAAATAAGATCAAGAAAATTAAACTTCTTGAAAGGAATAAGGAATGCAATCAAGGACCTATCTATGGAAGAGGCACAAGATGTACCTAAAATATTAAGCACATTTTTGAAGTCTTGCTAAAGTCATGTCAACCTCAACCATTATAAACAGAAATGAAATTAAAAGACACATTGTTTTAACCTGACATTTCATTGAAAAAATATTGTCTTCATTTTGTATTTAATTCCTGAAAAAGTTTTCAAAGTTATTTCCTGTGACTGGGGCAAGAGCACCTTGGCAAAATGTTAGTTGAAAATGTTGTAAATCTTTCATTAGTTTATAGGAAATAATAATAATAATAGATTTTTAAAAAAAGTATATTTTCCTTTGTTTTGTGGATTGAGTTATAATTTCAAATTTAGAATTAATCCCAGGGATTCCCTTTCCTTTAGGTCTCTCTGTAAATCAAATCAAGAGTCAGAAAATGCCACACTTTCCTAAAAGAGGATGGTGCCTCCTAGAAAATAGCATCTCTGAGATACGAGAAAATTTATCCAAAGTCTGTACATCCAAAACAAAATAGCTTTTCTGTGCAAGGAAGAGAATATTTGATTATTTTACAGTAAAATGTAATTGCATTTGTTGTTAAGAGACCAGTGAAGTGGATACGTTCAGAGAACCTGTGATTGGAGAGAATGGCATTTCCCATTGTACCCTCATAAAACTAAACGAAGCAAGTAATGTTTGCTTTTCATGATGCATTTGATCAGCATGGTAAAATAACCTTATTTGAATTAGAATTTAATAAGACTATTACCACCTTCATTTACGGAAAAAAGAAAATGTTGTCTCCTTTTTTTTTCTTATTTGTGATCATCAGTTGCAAGATTCTGTCTGGAAATTCTGCTACAAATTGAGCATAACAGCTGATAAAATACAAAGTAGTGTTTTACTGTACAGTGATTGGGCACTTTGCTAGTTTTAAGTCTTCATTTTGAAGAGCTCTGGTGACAAAATTACTTTTATTTTCTGTATTTATGCTAATCTTTCAGTGAACATAGCTAAATCACAGGAACCTTTAATTTCAAATTTCCATCTTTTTTAAAAAGAAAATCTTAGTAAATTTTATGAACATTACTCATAATTATGTGTCTATGCTAGGCAAAGTATCAGAACAACAAAATATAACTTTCTTTTGTCCTTTTCTTTAGATCTTACTGGAGAAGTTATGATATACCTTTGTTGCCTTTCTGCTTCCAAATCTAGGCTCTTGTTCTCCTTCTGCCTGCATAAAAATCAAACTCCATTTTATAAAAAGACAAAAAACCAACCAAACAAAAACCCACAGGCATCAGAGGTGTAAAGATTTAATTTTTTTTCATCAGGAATGTGTTCCTGTATTCCTACATTGGCCCATCTGTGTAGTGTATTTCTCTGGTGTGTAGCCCCAACTGGGTCATGGTTGTAAAGGAATTTTGTGTGTATGAGTATCTGATGCATCCATAAATTAGAATATAAATAAGACTATGTTTCAACCCAACAACATTTAAACAGTAGGGTAATCTGTAGTCTTTTCTCCCCCTCCTGGAATAATTGTTCTAGTAAATCTATTTTTCACCACTGTTTTCTTTTGTAGCATTTTAATCTCTAAAAAAGCCCCAAACCAATCTAGGTAGCTGATACTGGCTTAGTGAGTAACATTTCTTTTTTATTTCTACTTTTTGTCAGCACTCCCAAAACTGAGGTCATTTGAATTTTTGTTTGATATATTTCCCTTCTGTTTCATATATGTGTGTGTATATAGACATAAAAATATGGGAGGGGTGTGTATATATATAAAAATATGAGCTGTACATATATATAAAAATATATGTTGGGGTGTGAATATATCTATGTATAGATATATATATATATACACACACCCCCCCATATATTTGATACCTGTCCAACTTCCTCTGGTTGTTTCTATCATTGTGACTGAGACAAATGGGTTTTTTCCTTCAATGCTGGTGCCTCTCTCAGCAGGTGATTTGTAAATGACGTTGTCTTGCATATCGAGTTCAAGTTCCACTTCTGGAGCTCCCCCTCCAGAGAGCGTCTGAAGGGAATATCCCTGGAGGGTTCATAGGAACAAATCATGAGTGGGGGTAAGATTTTGACACAGAAGTTAATGGCAAAAGCCCTGTGCACTCCAGTGGGGTGAGAGGGTGCACAGTAAAACACCAATGTTTTAAATCACTGTTGTTCCCCTACTTTGTGCTGCTTCACCACAATTCACTGACTCTACCTTACTAAGCAGCTTATGAAAACTAACTCAGCTAGTAGCAAAATTCAGCTAAATCTCAAAATTTACCAGTGCTTTTGTTGTCTTTATTATGCAGCAACTTAAAATACTATTAAAAAGGTGTTGAACAAAATCAGGCTTGGTTAGTTTTAAGTGGGTGTTTTTAGCACTTTTTTCTCTCATGTACATTTATTCTAATAGAGGAAGAAATTATTTTACTCCAGTTAAAACCCACAGTAAAGTGGAGATCAAGAAGAGTATTGATAATCTGCTCAGGCTTGAGAACCTTAATGGCATTACACGATGAGCAGTGAATTAATATAAGGAATTTGGGGTTGTTTGACTTGGACTTGCTGTACTTGTGTTGCTCCTTCTTCTGCAAACACCTCCATCTGTAAGTCATGCGAGCAGGGCTTCCTTGTGCAATGTGAAACATTTCTGCACGTGGCCGAGATCAGCCCTCTGTACCGTGACCTCTCAGGGCTTGGATGTCAGATTCACAGCATTCATGTCTCGGGCCTCGCAGGACTGGTGCTGCCTTTGTGAACCCAAAGCCCAGCTGTTGGGGTGTAGATGGTGTATCTGGCATTCCCTTGCATGACTTTGGGGAAAAACGGGGCGGGTTTGAAGCAGGAACCTGAAGTTTTGTCCTGAGTTCGGTGAACAGTGGCGAGATGTCACAACGCTGCCTGTCGCTTTTTGCCTAATGAGGGGTTGGTGCATTGCCCTGCAGAAAATGATAAAAGTAGAAGGCAGCATCTAGAATATCAAAATCTCACATTTGTGGCACTAGAAGTATCATACAAAGCAGAGTTATGATTTTAAATATTCAGGTTATTCAGAGTAGGTGCTGATTGTGTTTTGAAAACTCAAAGCTGCGTATTTGGTAGTTTGCAGATCCACCAATTTTACTGAAAGTTGCCAAGAAGAAGTTGACGACTTGGACCAAGGATTGCTGTGGTTGCTATGTGCAAAAGCCTAGAACAAACCAGCGGGAAATAATACCAGGGTGGGAAAGTATTGCTATGGTTACAGAGTATTTTCTTTAAAGGAGAGGTGGAGAACGCAGCAAGAATCTCTGAAACTTAGGTAATAATGTATTATACAAAAGGAAAAAGACTGAAAGATAATAACTGTCTTCTGATCTTAATGGCATTTTGTTAGTTTCCAGCAAAGAGGGATTTAATTAAAGTAGGAATAGTTTGTGAAAGCTTTGTTAGAAAAGTATCCTTAGCTTTTATTTTTTAAAAGTGGAATGCCAGCACAATACCTTGCATATTTTGGCTCTGTGTCTTTGTTTTTTAAAACAAAAAAAGATTATTTTTTTTTTGTCAAGGAGATTAAGAGTTCTTTTAAAAATAATAAAAGTGTAATTATACACAAATAATTTGGTTCATATAAACTTTTAAGACAGGCTTTCAGAACATAAAAAACTGTAAAAGAACTGAGTTTTGCAAAGGAGATATGTGATATAAAGTGACTACAAAACACAATAAAAATTATAATAAATAATAAACGCCTGCTTTAAGTGGTGCTGTAAATCTGCACTATAAAATTCATCTGGGAAACATCCTGTTTCACTTATAGATGTCCTGCAGGATTTAATTGTAATCACCTCTGTGGGTCTGAGCCTGAAAATCAGGAAGCAGAGTTGTGTCTGATGGTGTGGGCTGGACCATGCCCACCTCACCCTGCCCAGCAGCTGCTCCAAGTGCTCTGCTGGGAAAGGTGGGGCTGGGTTGACCTGAGCTGGATCCCAGGTGCCCACCAAAGCCACTGTCACTCCCTTCCTCAGCTGGACAGGGAAGAGAAATGATAATGAAAGGCTCATGAGTCAAGGGCTGGGAGAAATCACTCACCAGTGACTTCATGAGCAATCTGGTGGGAGGCACAGGACAGATCTGTGCCCTAGGACCAGGGAAAGAGAAAATGTAAGAAATGGACTTTGTTTGTTTCCTGTGGCTACCGTGCTGTGTTATCCCTCACTCTGACATCCGTGCCTTGGAATGCTGCCTTGCTCAGCTGCTCTTCGAGGCCACCACTGCAGTTCACCGGGGCGTGGTTGATGGAACCAGCTGCAGCTCCTGAGCTGTGGAGCTGTGCTGAAGGTCTGCTCCCGACCCTGGCTAATGTGTCTGCTCAACTCCTTGTCCAGGGACACGGAGGAGAATTGATTGTGCTGGGGAGTACAGAATGGAAAGAGAATAAATGGACAATTTCTCTGTGCACAAGAGCCTGCTCTCCTTCAGAGCATGACTCCACCACACCACATCAATTGTTCATCACATCTCTGCCTTGGGCACAATTTGTTGAGGAGGAGGAATTAAATTGTCAGCTGAAATATGTTCAGCTGTTTGTGACTGTTTTCTGTAGTTTTAGTGATGTTTTGCCTGTGCTGGGAAATAGGGATTGGAGACTTGGAGGTGAGGCAACATCCTTTTACTTTGCTCTTGACAAGCAGAATTAAATATGGAAATAACCTGCTTTACATAGCAGTGCAGACCCTGGCTATTAAAACTGAGATCAAAGACCCCCTTCAAGTTAATTTTCAAGTTAGCTTTTCCAGCAAAATCCTGACTTTTATGCAGTGGACACATAAGATGGACTGTGGAATACAGAGTGGGGAAGGAGTGATGGGGACTGATTATACCCAGGCTGGATTTCTTCTTTATAAAAACACTGAGGGGTCCTGAGAAGACCAGAACAAAGATCTGAGATGGGGGAAATGAGATTAACTGGGGAGATGAGAAATGGCCATTTTGTCAGGAAAATAGGGAATTTAGGATAAAAGTCTCAAGAGTGAGGGGAGAACTAGATAAGAGACTGGAACAAAATGAGGAGCTGGGGGCAGTGGGAGAGCAGGATGGTGATGAGGGCCAGTGCTTGGAAGCTTAAGAGTGGATGAAGAACAAGTCCTGTAAGGAAAAAAATGAAGAGTATAAAAGCAGAAAATGTCAAGGCTGAGGAAATGGATCAGAAGTTGTGTGCAACTCAGGTGCTCTGCTCCCTGCAGTGAAGTGCCAAGGATTTCTGAGCAGAGCCTCCTGTCTTTTCCTTGATGTCTTGTGTAGCTTGACCCACTGTCAAACACGATGGCTTGCATGGATGAGAGCATCTCACTGCTGTAATTATTCCCTCCAATAGTACAAGTGACAGGGACAAATGTAGTGTGGATTCAGCGGTTCTACACTGGGCCATTTCCCTATGAGTATCTGTTCTACATTTTTTCCCTAGGGTTTTAAAAAATATACTGAATAAAAATACATTGAATAATAAGGTAGTAAAATAACAAGATAGGTGCTAAAGCTTATCCAAAGTTGGAATTAATTTTGTCTGTGGTGTCTTAGCTCACTGTAGCTCTGATTATATAGCCATGTTAGAGGATCTAATTACATGTTCACGTGATATTTATTCCACAGGACTTCCTTCCTGCACTCACTAGCTCAGGTGAATTTGCATGGGGATGCATCAAATTTGACAGCTATAGATTCTGAAAGAGGTGTTGGGAATGAGAGAAGTTTGCAAGGAAAGAACAGCTCAAGGGAAGGACAGCTGAGGGCTGCCCAGGGATTCTCCTCCTGCCTCTCTCCCAGAGCTGTGTAACACAGTCGAGTCCCTCACCTCTGCCTGAAAGCTGTTTTCCCTGCTCCTTTATCCCGTTTTCAGAGTGTCTGACTGCTTGATTGTTGGCATTGCCAGGCACCCTCCTCTCCTTCAGTGGGGTCAGTGACAGCTGCATTTTGAGGGTCTCTGACTCCTGGCTGGAGACACCTCACTCAGAGATGGTTTCCCCCAGCCAGGATCTGCTGGGGGGTCTTGCAGATGGGCATGGCTGGGGTGGTTTGGGAGCAGCTGCACCATTGCAGTGCAGCTCAGCCTGGTATGGTCACCTGGCACCATTGCTCTTTCTCTTTGCTATAGCTTAAATTGGATGGCCACACTCATCCCAGCCTTACTCTTTCACACCTCAGTTCCCCAGGTGTGAAATTAAAATAGTTCTTCCCCGTTTTTTTCATAGGGAGGTGGTGCTTATAAATGTTATGGAAGTCATTTTCCCAGGATCCATGTGGTGATGAGCCCATGAAGAAATTTGAAGTCTCAAAGCTGGAGATAAATAGGACATGGCAGGAAAGTCTGTGGCCATCAGCTGAATGGCAGAGTAAACTGGAATATCCCTTTGCTCACTGAGCAAACAGCCAATGATCGTGTGCACTGAATGGGATGGACCTGTTCAAGAAATAAAAAAGAAGGAAAAAATCCCCAGATTTTGAATAACTGAGGATTTTTATCATGGTGTGTGTGTACACATAAAGCAGGATGGATTTACAGTTGCTCAAGGGTCCTTCTGTCTGGCCCCATCTGCCTTTTGAGTGCTCAACTTCACACTTAAGAGATCTTTTGTGCTTTGTACATTTTTAGAAGCGCTAATGCTTTACAGACTTGTGTGCCTTTTTACCTCCTTAATGATTCCATAAAAGCATTAAGTAACTGGGAATACTAATTCAGCAGTAAAGTTTTCCTAAGATAAGTAGTTAAGAAGAGTTCTAAAAAGCTGGTCACTTGGCAAGCCCACATGTGCTTCCATCTGGCTCACATCCTGAAAGACAGATTTAGAGAGTAATTGAGATAATCTCTTTCAAAATTGTGGCTTTCAGTCCTAACGTTGAGGTGCAATGGACATTATACTTAAGGACTTGCATAAGCAAATTTTACATTCCTTTGGATTTGAAAACTCCTTTTCTTTCTCTCTGTCCTGTTCTTGCTCTACACCCTTCCTTCAAACCTGACTTTCATTCAGTTTGCCAAGGTCCTCTCCTTTCTTTTGTTTTCCCATGGTTCCCAAATTAAATAAGACTTGATTTAAATAATGACATGCTATAGAAAAGAATTAGGCTTCTAGCCATAAAAACTGTGAATAAGCTATTTGAATTTTAATTAATACCTCACATTTGTGCAGGATAAGTTTTTGAAATAAGCTGTTGAAACTTTTTAAACTGGAAAGAAATAATGACAGTTTCTCAAAGACCAGAGAACTTCAACTCTGATTTCTTCTCTATTTAAAATTTTTAAATAACCAACCAAAATGAATCTTTTTTGATATTATGTAGCACACTTAAATTTTTTGGCACATCAATGAAAGCAAGTGCAGCTCTTGCTGATGAATGTCACTGCTTATTAATTATAGCTTTGCATGGTTAGAAGACAGCTTGGGAGAACAAAACCAGAGGCCAGGGTGCTGATCACTGGTCATCAGCCTTGTTTATGCTGATAAGTTTTTGATGTCCTGAACAGTCCCAGGGAGACAGAACTGGAAAAGAACAATAGAGGGGAGGCCCTGAAATCATCTTCCTTTCTACTGGGAGTCACTGCAGGACTCTTCATTTTGAGTGTAATCATGGCTTGAGATGATATAACAAGATACAAATATGCTAAAAAATGCCCAGCAGATGTTCCTATAGACATGTGCAGTAGATGTTCTTCCTGGTTTTGAATACATGGGACAAACATCCACTGGCATAGGAGCAGTGCAGGTAGGAGAGAGCTGTCACAGTCCTGCTGTTTGTGTGCCCAAATACAACACAGTGAGATCACTCACAGCATGTCACATCAGAGCCACTGAGCCCCACAAGGAGGCTTCCATTCACACCACAGTCTCAAAATTAATATTGTGTATCAAACAGAAGACGACCTCACCAAAAGCCTGAAAATGCTGCATGCCTTGAAAATACTGCAGTAGAAATGAGAGTGATTACTGGTGCTGTGTGCCTTGATTGGCTTTATTGGCCTCTCTCAGGAAGCTGAATAAATGTCAATATACTTACACTAGTGCTGGTCCCTGAGGAGCCAGTTCAGAGCTACAATACCCCTGAACCTTTCTGAGCCAAGTGATTGAGTTCATATTTTTCTTAGAAATGTTGGTCTGGAGAAGCTTTTAATTGTTTTCAGAAGTGTATTAATAGCAAAGAAGAAATATTTGAAGATACCTTTTGTCTTCTTTTTTTTTTTTTTTTTAATTAGAAAGATCATGGGTCTTTAAATATTTCAGAGTATAAAGCTGGGTTTGAAAATATGGAGGTCACTGGAAAAGACGTGAAGAAAATCCAAGCCCTGGCAATGTAATTATTTTTGTGGGACAGAGTGTATGAAATTTCTTTGGGAGTATGAGGCACAGGTGCAGGACCCTGCCCTGTCTTGGCTGATTTTTTTTTTGGTGCTGCCAGTGTCTGAGGGGCTCTCAGTGAACTTTGTGCTGTAAGAAAAGTCACTTAGTCTCCTACTTTAGAAACAAACCAGTTTGTTTCCCTTTTTGTGCTGTGGTAAGGTGGCCTAGATTTGCCTCTGTGCCTTGTTGAATTATAAATAGTTTCTAGTGTATGGCTGAGCATAATTGCTCTTGCTTTGGGACAGACAATGTATACATATAAGTGAATAAAGAAGTTTAGGGTCTTGGACACACATCTTGCCCCAATGATTCAAATATGGACATGAGAAAGAGTTTGTCTTCTTTTTGGGGTGCTTATGGTGGGTGCTTAGGGTGGGTTTTGGTGCCTGCACATCACTGTCCAGCGCTCTTTGAGGAGCTGCAGTGTGTCCCAGGCCTTTGCATGGGATGTGCAGGTCTGGAGCAGATCCTGAGCCCTCTGGGGTTTGCAGAACTGCCTGCAGGAGGTCAGGGGAGAGATGGCACCAGAAAACTGGACTGGAAGAACTGAATTGCACCTGTAAAGCCTGAAGAGAATTTGTGGTTACTGAATTTGTGTCAGAGAAGCTGTTTGTTTGGTAACTAGCTAGCCCTTTGGCAATAGATTGTCTGATAAGGAGACCCAAAAGAGAACATTTTCTACTCTCCTTCCTATGACAGTTTGACATTTCAGAGGCTGCAGTGGGACTCTACCAGTTCATCAAACTCAGAGAGCTTCTGCTGCTTCAGTTCTGTTTGAAAATACCACGAGACCATCTACAAACAAATGCCTGAATGACTTTACAACTTTTAATTATGTAAATATTTTACATATATTTCCTCTCTATTCTAAGCCTACTCTCTCAAAATGCTGGAAAACTGGGGATGAGGCAGAAAATGTCAAGGTAACAGAAATGAACTGTCACTAAAATCTTACCTTTTCTACTCTAAGGAATAACTGGTATTTGAGAGAGGGGAAGAGAATAGTGAGGCTGAGGGATTCCTTGCCAAGGAGGGAAGGAAAGCAAAATCTCTTTCATAAAGTCGAGCCTGTAGCTGAAAGTAAGAAATAATGGTATCAATGAAAGCAATGTGCACCTTAGTCCAAGTAATCAACTTTTCCTAACTTCTTGAAAGATCTGTACACTTGGAGGGCCTGTGTGGGCAAGCACAAAGTCCTGCCCATGGGGAGGAACAGCCCCATGCAGCATCCAGTATGTCCTGGGGGCTCAGCAGCGGAGGAGCAGCTCTCCAGAAAAGGCCCAGGGATCGTGGTGGACACCAAGATGAGCACAAGTCGGCTTTGTTCCCTTCCTTGAAGAAGGTTAATTGTATCCTGGGCTGCCAGCAGGTGAAGGGAGAAGATCCTTAGGTGATCCTTCCCCTCTGCTCAGCCCTGGTGAGGCCACACCTGGAGTGTTGGGTCCTGTTTCGGCCTCCCCAGTAAAAGAGAGATGGAGCTACTAGAGACAGTCAGGTGAAGGAACACAGCAATGATGAAGGGTCTGGAGCATCCCTCCTGTGAGCAAAGGCTGAGAGAGCTGGGACTGTTCTGCCTGGAGAGGAGAAGGCTTTGAGGGAGGAGCATAAATGTGTTCAAATGCTTGAAAGGGTGTTGCAGAGGACAGAGCCAGGCTCTTCTCAGTGGTGCCCAGTGACAGGAACAGAGACAGAGGCCCCAAACTGAAGCACAGGAGGCTCCATCTGAATGTGAGGAATCACTTTTTCACTGTGAGGGTGATGGAGCACTGACACAGATTGCCCAGAGAGGTTGTGGGGTCTCCATCCTTGGAGGTGTTCAAAAGCTCTCTGAAGGTGGTCCTGGGAAATGGTCTGCAGGTGCCCCTCTTTGAGCACGGGGCTTGGGCCAGATGACCTCCAGAGGTTTTTTCCAACCCTAACTATTCTGTGATCTTGTAGTTGTGCTGAGATTCCTCCTCTGAAGTATTTCTTTACAATAACAAAGGTGGAAATTACCATTCTGTTTTCCTTCACTACTGTTGCATCTGCATCTGTTTATTTAGCCCTCAAAATAGCCTCTAAAAGTTGTTTTTTGATTTATAAAATTCATTAATTAATATTAATATCTAAAACTTTTTGTTTTTTTAATTTTAAAAGGCTTAGGTAATAGTTCTGTTCCTCTGTAGCACCGAAAGGTCTGTGAGTAGTTCATTGCACGGTCTACAGGACTCTGCTGTTTGCTGATACAAGTAAAAAACAGTTAGTGTGGCAGAACACCATTGCTCTGTGGAATATAAATTACTCACTGGAGGTAAAACAAATATCAAAACTTTCTAAACTTATCTAAGCTCCTAGATATAAATTTGTGTACATTACCTGACCACACTTTTGGCACACTGAGATCAGATGAGTTGTTCTTGGATAATTGAACAGTTCTTTTACTCTGATTTCTTTTTTTTTTTTTCCTTTTGCACTTGATTGTCACCTTGTCATTACACTGATGTGTGTTCATATATATAATTCCATTCATTCTTGCTTGCAGCTATAAAGTAGTTTTGAGACAGTCTTGCATACTGAGCAATGGACCAATCCGATTGTTGCTACTCTACAAAAGTTTCCTCTCTGTTCCCATCCAGCTTGTCCAAGTAGCAAAATGCTGATTAAGTTCCTTTCACTTGGAAGTTTTGCTCTGATTACAGACATGACAACTTTTTGCTTCTTTTTTTTTCTAACCTACCTCCAAGTAGAAGCAGTGGTGATCTTTCTCTACTGACTTTGTTTTCTCTGAAGTAATTTATTTGATGCTATTTGTTCTCTGGAACACTTGTGTTTAGGTAGTGACTCAGTAGTCTGGGTGCCCTGGTGGAGGTTGCTGGTTTGGTGGACACACTCATACTGGTGTATGTAAACAGAGAATTTCTCTTATAATGTTGACTCAAGATAAATATTTTGAAGGAGATAACCTTGAAGTGTTTGTAGCATTTCTTCCTTTAACAATTTGGGGTTTTTTGGTGCAGTTTTTAAAAAGAGAACTTCTTCCATCTTTGGAAGTGTTATCATAAGTATTTTGTGATTTTTTTCTTCCTCTTTCTTCCTGGCACAAGTTATCAAACCATTAATGGTCATTTGTACTGAAATAGCCTACTAGTTACAATAAACCTGTTTGCCGTGAGCTGGGCTGTATTAATTATATCTAACAACAAATTGTGAGGTTTTTTATATTTGTTTTGTAGTCCAGTTCTACTCACAGTTCCTTGGGGACTGAAGACTAAAAATATGTTTAACTGTACAGATTGTTCTAGATGTTAAAGAGCATTTCCTTATTCCTGTAAGGACTTGCTGTGGGAGCAGCTCTGAGTTGACTGAAGGGCAAATTTTTTGGCAGAATTAAAGTCATCCATCTAATACCAGATCAAAAGAGCATCTCTCTCAAACAGATGCTATTGAAATGAAAAATAAGAGTGAAAAAAATGTTGAAATTGGAAAGTCACAATCAAAAAAGTACTTACTAAGACTCTGCAAAGAAGCCAACTGGTTTAAAAACAAAAAAGCCCAGGAGCATCAGTAAGTTGACCAGTGACAGTGTCTGATCTTGCGAAGTTACACCTCATGTTTTCATCCCATCAATGATGCCTGGGGGACATGTTTGCATGTTTTTGTATCTCAGTATTAATGGATTTGCTGCCACATAATTGGTGAACTTGTTGCAATGAGAGCCTTGGAATGAGAATTGTGTCTGAGTTCATCCCAATAGTGCAAGACAGCAGGACGCCTAAAAAGTGACCCATGTAAGTAGGGATATTTAGGATGGCTTTTGCTCAACGTTATGGAATGCTGTCCCATTGGCAAAATGTCTTAGAGATGCAATTTCTTCAATTTTAAGAAGTGGATATTAGTTCAAATTAAATCTGAGAAGTTTATTGATGTTAGTGTACCAATTCTGAATGTCTTGAAAAGTTTGAAAGTGTGTATTAGAAATAAATCTCTTTCCGGGCAATGTATGTGTGTTTCCTGCAGCAGATAAAAGAAACATGAGCAGATTCACTTTGCTATTCTATTCCTTTAAATATGTTATTCATAACTTAAGTTTGCAAATTGTTCTGGTGTAATATGGGGTTAATGGTTTGGAATGTTTCTTTATCGCTTCAGAAAATACCTGTGCACCACAGTTCACTTTATTAGGGTAAAACCTGCAGGACTGTTGTACCTTGGGATGCTTGTTAGCATAAAGCAGGGAAGCTGCTCTTTTTGTTGGGCACAGGGCTGGTAACCAGGGGATGAAGCTCTGTTCTTGCCTCAGTCTCCAAGCCTTCCTGTATGACCTGCAGAAAATAATTTAGTCTTCTTGAGGCTCTATGTTCTGCACCTATAAACAGGAGAAAACTTCTGAAAGTCCTCAGTAATGAGGCTTTTTAATTCCTGAGTGTTGTCATGATGCCTTGGGATCCTGAAAAGGAAGGTACCACATAAAGGCAAAGAGGACTGATCTGATTGCCTTTATTTTTGCAAAGAATACTTGTTCATGTTCTACCTTTTCAAGATTTGAAAGCACAATTTGGAAAAGCCCCTTGAAGTCTGAAGTCTTATTTCCTTAATATATCCATCATCAGACATAAACTTTTTTTTTTTCCCCTCCCTCTCTCTGGCTCACTTTTTAGCTTTCATTTCTTACTGCTCAGGAAAGTCTCCTGCAACTGGTCTATGTGTTTCTGCTGATTACTGCTTGATGCCATTTTAGAAAAATGAAGCATAATTAAGTAGTAAGAGGAACCGGGCAGTAAAAGGGGTCGCTTTTGGACAATTCATGAAATAGTCGGTGCCTTTTAATGGTAGGGTACTTCCTCTGCTCATGAATTATTCATTTTAATGCTTTTGTTATAATGGCGACAGTGTTCAGTCTCTGAGGCAGTTCTGGACAGCCTTCCTCTGCAGAAATACTGCACAGCAGCAGCTACCATTTATTTTATAAACTAGTGCATCTAAGTCAATAACACAGTGAGTAAATGTATTTTCAAAATCGAGAAAATGAGAAAAGATAACAATATTGTAACTAAGGGGATCTGTTTTGCCGAAGGGTTCAGTTTGTTTACTTTTCTGGGAACTATTTAGGGACGTAATTTAAAATAAATATTTTTACAGATTATTGTGTTTAGTATTAGATTGAAATTATGTCTATAATGAAAACAGACATTAGCGTCTCTGCTGTATACAGCATTGTGCAGTAAAAGGCAGTATGAAAACACTCACTGTACACAAACACATCGAGTTTTCCTTAAAACTAATGTTTAAAGGTCTCTTTGAAACAGTTTTTTAAGATGAAACATAACATAACCACATAACCCACACAGAAAATGCATCTGAGTCATGTGCGAACAGAAATAAAAGTTTCTTTGTGGTATCTCGTATCAGTCTTTCATTAAAGCGTGGACTTTCCTGAAGAGAAATTCCAGTGCGGGCGGTTAAGGGTTCTCCCCATCTTCCCCCCGCCTCCCTACACTTCCCTGGCTCTGGGTTAAGCCCCCGAGCCTTGGCGGGGCGTGTTAGGGACAGTCCCGTGCGGGGCAGGGAATCTGGGGCTGGGGGCTCCGTGGCGCTGTTCCCGGTGGGCACAAACGCGTGCTCCTCTCTGACGCGGTTTTAGAAGCGCAGTTTTCTCCTCAGCCGTGTCCTCGCTCCCAAAATGCCTTCAAGCAGCAGATGAGTGCGCGTGGGGGACGGAAGCAGTGAGCAGATAGATGAGTGATTAGGTCATTGGGATGAGGACCGAGGGGTTTTTTTACGCCGAGCTCCCTTCTCGTTTCTTGCTGATCAGATTCTCCGCGAGCACGGAGGGCTGAAACTGCGTAAGTAGAGGAAACAAAACTCCATAGATGGGTAAAGCTGCAGAGCTATAAGGAGCGGTGCAGAAGAGAGAAGTCTGAATTGAAAGTATATGTGGTTTCGGGGAATCTGAATCATGCAGTATTACTTTCACTTTTTCTAGGCTTGTATTTCCTATGAACAAACCATTGGGGAGATAGAAGTTCTGATTTAGATAATGTCTTGCAGTCTTTGGAATAACACATTCCGCTGGAGGGGGAGTCCTTTCGGCAAAGGTCGCGCTCCGTGAGTGGAGAGCTTTCCCTGCTGCCCACGTCCACATTGTTTCTGCTGGGAACGTCAACTTGGGGCCTTTTCCTGCAAATTTTTCATATATTTAGGTGACCACCCCACGTAAAATGGAAGCACCGATAGGAACCCCTCCTTTCCTTTTTCCTGTAGCTCTGCTCAGACCATTCTCTGTTAGCATGGTAGTGGTACAAAGTGTGTGGTCTTTCAGCTCTGACTAATGCATTTTGTGCTGTGTGACTGAAAATGCCTCGTAGTCTGCCAGGGCTGACTGAGGGTTGTGGAATGTGGTGCCTTTTCTCTGTTTTTCTCTGATTTATTTTTTTCTTCTTCTTTTTTTTTTTCTTTTTTTTTCTTTTTTTTTCTTTTCTCCTCCTTTTTTTTTTCTTTCAGTACAAATGTGTAGGCAGCTTGTTGAGAAACCTCGGGATGCAGGGGAAATGCTTGTGCGTTGTGGAATGCAGCTTCCCCTGGGAGACCCCAGCCAGGCGGGCAGTGAATGAGCAAAGTGGAAGAATGAGAGAGGGAGGAGGTCGGAGGCAGGGACAGATAGGAAAGAGTGAGCGAGGAGGAAGGAAGGAGGTGGAAACAGAGGGGCCCATTTCCCTTTTTTCTGAAGCAATGACAGCTGGTTCTGTCCTGCCTCACATGACAAAGTGCTGTGGAGTATTTGAGCTGGAAGCCAGTGAGCAAGGGTGGTCAGCTGATTATATTTTAATTTCTTTCCAGGTTTTGGTCAGGTGATCCCTGATGAGTAGCCAGCCCACCAAGAAGGAACTTCAGCACACAGGTAAGAGAGAAGCTGTGCACTCTTACATGCAGCTGGGGGGACCGGGGGGCAAGTTAAACAGCTCTATCATTGTTTGAATTGTTTAAAAAAAAAAAAATTCCTGACTTGCTTGGGTGTGTAACACTGTGATTGTCTCTTTCAATGCTGCTACTTCTGCTATTCAGTCTTGTTCTCAATTTTTTTTTTTAAATCTGTCTTTAATTAGAAGCTTTATTGTACAAAAAAAAAAGAGCAATTGTGTGGTGTTAAATATAGACCTGGGTATTGCATGAATGTTGCATTTTGTTACTTTTTGAATAAAATAACTTTCCATAATGCAAGTGTGTCAAACTCATATTTAGAGGGGAATTCCCAAATACTTGAACTATGAGTCATAAAAAGTTAAAGGACCGGTACAACAGTTCAGGATAAAAACTCCGTTCAGCCTTGGGTGGCTGGTTTTGTTCATGTTGGTAGTAAAATATGCCTTAAAAAAAACCCCAAAGATGCACAAAGCTGAAGCTGTTTAAACTCTGCTGACCATAACCTGAAAGATGGGTGGCAGAGACGAAGCTGATGACTGGGGAGGAGGATTGTGCAAGTGCTCCTGCTTTCATGCGTCTTTTCTTTCATTGTGTCTAACAGCCCTGGTGAATGAGTCTTCTTACGTGCTGAGGGTGCTTCAAAGGGCTCTGACTCCTTAATTCCTGTTATATAATGTCTTAGCAGGAAAACAGACTGAAAACCAGTAATAAGTACACTTACTATAAATGAAAGAGTACAAAATAAAAATGCCTGGTGAGCATGACAGATAAAAGCGGGGTTTAGCTGGTTTTATGCCTGGCTATTGTGCCATAGTCTCTTCTCTTTAAACATACCTACACAAAATGTTCTTTCTTAGTGTTGTTTTTCTTTACTAGAAGAGCTCAGGTACTCTCTGAAGTTCTGAATGACTCCTGTTTAAAGATGTGTTCAGGGTTTTTTAAGATGAAAAAAGTGGAAAAGTGTTCCCTACTCCCACCTGCAGCTCTGAAAAACTCCTCATGGTCTAGGGTTGAAAACTTTATTTTGAAGACCTGTCATACAAATTTCCATGTTTTACTGGTAACGTTGCTCCTGCTCACTAATTTGCAGTATTTAAATAAAAACTATTTGAGCCATACTTTTTTCTGAGAGGCTGGTGCTACACACAAGAAGGATAAAGATGCGTGACTTTCCAATTTTTCGTCTGATTTCATGATGTTTCTCTTTTCCTCATTGTTAAAAAGTCTCTGCTTGGGACAAGCTGGCTGTGGGATGTTGGTATTGTCTTATAACGACTGGTTCTTACATGCTCAGATGTCCTAAGGTTTCATCTGGGGAGGACCCTGGAGTGGGGTAGTGGGATAGGTGGAGGAGTGTTTCTGTTGGCCTCAGTGGAGCTTTATCATGAGGAGACACCCAGGTTTGAGTGGCAGTCTGGGAGGGTAACTGCAAGAAGCACGGGAAGCATCAGAGAGGTTGAGGTAACAGTGGATTTACAGCAAGGGATAAGAGCTGTGAGTTGGCTTTTGCACCAGACCATGGCGCAGAGAGCACTCTTCAGCTTCACAGAATCCTTGGCAGTAGCTCTGCACTGAAGCTTTTCAAGACGTGTTTTTCCCTTTTTATGGGATGGGAGGAGGAGAGGTTTCATGAGGTGAGGAAAGCTCGGTGAAGGGAAACAGTGTCAGGCAATGATGTCTCTGGTTAGCAGGGATTGCTCTGAAGTGGCTCCTCTGCTTGCCATGAGGGCCAGCAATGAGGCACTTGGTGTTCAGTGCCCCCCTTCCCAGCGAGAACTGGGAATTGTGTGGGCTTGGGGCTCTGGAAAATGAGGCAATAGCCCTGAAAGTACCCCCAGTTCCTGCAAGCCATCCCGCACTGGCTTCATCTGAAACAGTGCGATCTTTTATGAATGGATGCAAATCTTCTTAAGCTCCCTGCAGTTGTCCTGAGGGGAATTCCTGGCAGGTGGGCTTGTCCAGGCTGCACGCTGCAAAGTGCTGCCAGTGCACACGCAGGATCCAGGCAGTTCACGTCCTTACAGAGGGGTGTTGCAGTGGAGTGACAGAGGGTCGGACACATGGAACTGGAAGGGGTAAAAGCTTTCACAGAATACTCATTTCTTTTCTTCATTTTTTCATCCTTTTTTTTTAATGTCTTCTTGTTGCCATTTTGGTTTTTGGGTTTTGTTTCCTTTATTTTATGGGCTTTAACTTATTGATTGTCTGTGACCACTAGCATCTTTAATAATGTAGACTGTCTAGTTCAAATATATCTCAGAGACAGGAAATATTTGAGTTTCAGGTCTATTTCTGCCTTTTCAGTTGTGTTCTTAATATGTTTTCATCTGAAGAGAGGGGCTTGTTTGAAGTATTTCAAGTGCAGTTCCTAGATTTCCACTTATTGACATGAGAATGTCTCTTTCACATAACTTCTGACTTGTGATCACTTTAGGTCATGTTTATTTAACCCTGATGATGCCTAATGGTCATGATTGCCTTGAAGATCAGTAGAAAAAAAAATAAATAACTTGCCCTGCAAATGAGGAACTGATTCTGTGTATATGGCATTATAAGGGATAACATCTGCAGCATTTAATTTTACTTAGAGCGGTGGAAGAAGAATTAAGAGTTTAACAGCTGTACTGAGTAAACTTGCAAGAACATGAGCTCTTAACACCTTTAAATACAGAGATGCTTACTTTCATTAATAAAATTGGTATAAGAATGTAAAAAAAACCTCAAGAAAATTGAATCACATTATTTTGATGGAATATTTATTGTAGTGAACTGTTTTACTATATATTTTCTCATAGATTGCTATTATTACCTTTGGAAAGTGATTATTCTTTTGTTTTGTTTTTTATTACTAGATAGAGGGCAGACGGTGCTGTTACTCATTTAGTAAGATCTCTATATATTGTGGGGCTTAACTTGACACTGAAATAGTCATTACTGTAGTACTACATCCACTTGTCTTGCAGTTGGACAGCGCTTTAGCTGCTTAAAACCAAAACCCTTCATTCCCCTCTTTCCCAGTTATGAACACAAAGATCTGAAATGGGATTTTCCACTCCTGTGGAACTAAGAAGCTTAGACCTTCTTGGTATTATTCACACGCACCTCTTAGGGCTTCACTTGCATACTAACGCTGGAACAGCCCCGCAAGGTTTTGCTGTCACCTGGCAGAATCCTTCCTGTGCCTTTGGGATCCTCGCAGAGAGGTTGTTTGGTGGTTTGAGGTGCTGCTTTGACCCTGAAGTTGTGCAGAGAGTTGTGCTGGCAGCCAAGGCGCGGCTGGAGCCGGGCGGGGCAGGGGCAGGGCGGGGCGGCTGTCGCCCTCCCGTGGCAGGACGTGGGGGGATCGCAGCTGGGGAACCGAGTGCTGGACTCCATCATTTCTCTGCCTTTTTTTTTTTTCTTTCCCTTCAGAAAATGAAAAAGGAGACTGGAGAGGCAGCTCCAGCAAGTTCGACGTTTCTCGCTCTCTAGTTTCTTGCTTTTCCCCTATATGATGGAGAGGGACTTTTTACAAGGGCGTGTAGCGACAGGACAAGGGGGAGTGGATTCAAAGTGAAAGAGAGTAGGTTTGGATTAGGTGTTAGGAAGAAATTCTTGGCTGTGAGCGTGGTGAGGCACTGGCAGAGGCTGCCCAGGGAAGCTGTGGCTGTCCCATCCCCAGAGGTGTTCAAGACATGGTTGGGTGAGGCTCTGAGCAACATGAGAGTGAAAAGTGTCCCTGCTCACGGCTGGGGGTCAGAATGATATGGTCTTTAAGGTCCCTTCCAACCCAGACCATTTTATGATTTTATAGTTTTATGCATGTTTTCTGTGTTGGTGCTGGCTGTGCGATATAATACACTGTAAATGGTGATTAATAATGTGCAGAGACATACTAAAAAAACACCCACTCTATGAAAACTGATAATATGCTGAAACAATGAAAAAAAGAATTTTCAGAAGTCTTTGTTTACTGAAATGTGACATTAAAGTTAACAAACCAGATTTAGCCTTGCTGCAAAAGCAGAACAATTTTTAATATGGCTGGATCCCTAGGAAAGGCTGTTTGTGAACTCTCCATAATCTTTTGGACTGTAACAAAATGTTAGAAATACCCAAAGCTTTTTAAATCAAGTGCTTCATGTTAATATTTAATATCAGTATACGTGAGCTGCTTCCCAAATCAATTTTGCTTTCCCTCTTAAGAGCTGAGAAGAAAAAAACCCATTCCCTTACTACTGTATGCATTGATAGTAGTAATAAGCTTCTGAAAGAGTCATGAGCTCTGACACTTAATCACTCTTTGTGATGAATGATTATTCAGAAGTGAAAGTCCTGCCACAACACACATTTCATTCGAGAGCTGTCACTGCACCACGTGCTCTAAACCTCAGTCCCACGAACTCTGTATCCAGTCAGTTCACCAAGGGAAAGGCACAAGCAAGGAGCTATGCAGGATATGGAAATATCTCTGTACTTTTGGAGCATCCTAAGAATAAAGGGGATGCTCAGAGAGGTGGAAGGACCAGGTGTGTGCAGCTGCTTGCACGGGATTTGTCCCTGGCAGCTTTTGCCATCTTTTCTGCCCCCTGCCACCACATGCATCTCTTGGTCCAGCAACAGCAGATTGCACTCTGTGGAAGCTGATGAGAAGGATTTTTGTGAGTGGGATCACAGAAGGTGCCATACCAAGCATCATGAATGTCCCATGTTATAAAAATGATGAAAGGCAGGAAAGTCTGAAAAGAGTTAGTCAGTGATGCTAATGATGTGCAAAGTTCTTCAGCAAAATCAGGACTCAGTACTTGCTCACAGAAAGCAAAATATGACTGAAATTAAGATGGGAAAAAAAAGGCTGCAATTTAAATGAAGCAAATGGCATCTTAATAAGTTTTGGGGTTTTTAGGGGGGTTTTTCCCCATTCATTCAGATCATAGCTGGCTTTGCAGTGAATCCCCTTTTCTGAGGAATTTGTTTGTGTGTGTGCATTTTTTTAAAAATAGTGTCATGTTTTGTCATTTATAAGAGAAGAATATGGGTAAACCCCCAAACAGTGACCTGCAGCTGAGGTTGGCAGTCATTTACGTCTTAACAAGAGGAATCAGAAAATCCACGTTAGGGACTCTTCCCAAGTGTTGTATTCCAAGCACTTCGGTGATACAGTGTATTCTGAAGCTCATATTTACTTTGTTATTCAATCAAAAGTCATACCAAAAGAAGCAACATATTATGACAAGATAATATAGTTTCTACTGTGCCGTGCCACTGCTCAAGATGTTGTTTTCATTAGAATTTTTTTTCCATAAAAATAGAGACCTATTTTGATGGCACATCTTGTCTGTCACAACAATTGAAGCTCAAGACCTGCTTTTCCAACTGTTTTCTCCTCATTTATGTAATTATTAAATACCCAAGTGTACACTACACGATAGAAAATCTTAATCTTCTAATCTCTACATTTAATCTGTGATACAAATTCATTGCTTTTTTCCAAGACTGCCCACTGCTTCCTACTGGGTGGGAATTGCTGCTTTTTTGGAGCAGGATATAACCGTCTTGTTCTCTCTAAACCTACAGGAAGTTTGCTCCTGAGGAGTGGCCAGATCTGAAGTATTGCAGTAAATCTTACAAATAGGCAGTTAGGGTTTTAATTTTATTTTAATCTGTGCCTGCTCAAATTGCACCATTGGCTCTGAGCCATGGCTACTGGGATTTCTTATTGACCACTCCATCTGAAAAAAGTATAGGACAGTGTATTTTTCCAAAGAGTATTGAAGAAATTAATTTCTGTGGTTCACTAAAATCAAGAGGTCTCCTATAGGATAAAATCTTTATTGTTGCCAGAATTTTGGACATGTAACGAGCCTTTCCCATAGTGCAACCTGTTCATCATCATACCAAATTCCCCTGAAGAAAAACGAGCCACAGAGTTAAAGCTTTTTCACTGAACATTTTGTTCTGTGGGCACTTGTGCAAAGCGTTGTCTGATATGGGACATACATTACGTGCTAAAGCTGAATATTCTTCGTAATTGAAGACAAAGCTCTTTTCAGAACTTCTCATCAGCCTCTGAAGAGTGCTTTGTAGATACTGATGTAAATGTTTCCTGAGAAGCGGGGGGGAGGGGGGAATCCCCCCCAAAAAATCCTCTCCGTCTGGAAGGAGAGTTCAGCCCGGCCGGTCAGGATGGGGATTTACTGCCTGGGGGCGGAGGTGGCTGTTGTGTGCTTTTGGGGTTATTTTTTTGAGGTCTGTCCTGGAAGAGGCTTTAACGCGAGCCCTGCCTGTGCGCCAAACCCACGGGCAGGACCCCGAGTCCCGAGCGCCGGGAGGGAGCGGAGGCGGCGGCGGGGGAAGCGCTGACCGGGACGGGACGGAGCGGGATGGGATGGGATGGGGCGGCCCCCGGGGCAGCCGCAAACGCAGCCGCAGCCGCGCTCCCCCCGCCGCGCTCCGGGGCCGGGCGGGGGCGGGTGGAGATTGCGGGGTCCCGACCGCGCTTCCTCCGACACCTTTTAAAGACCCAGCCCGGGACACCGCGCGCGGAGCCCGCCGGGCTCCAGAAACAGCGATAATTCTGGGCAGCGCCTAAAGGTTCTGCGCATTAACCCTACATCGCCCAGCTCCCGTGCAGGAGTGCAGCTTTTATTGATTTCCAGCTAGCTTCATGCAAATTTGCGTGGTATCTTCTGGAAGCAAAGCCCTTGTAAGCAACGTTTTGGGGTAAGATTTACTCTCTTTAATTTCGGTCAGGGTGGTGAAAGACATGTTTCTTCCCCTTTGGGTTTCCTGAGTGTGACTTGTCGCAGCTCAGGATGTGTTCTGTGTCCAGCATTCTTGTGAGCATTTGGCATAAAAGTGCTGAACAGCTTGTTGTTACTGGTGCCTGTTTCCCCCTGAAGCACACAACACCTTTTTTGATTTAAAGGACTAGCAATAAGTTATCCCTAACTAGTAGAAAGTATTTGCCTATTTAAAGTTTTCCTTTCAGTTACGAAAGTGCAAAATAATATTAATTTTGTAGTCTTCTCTCTTCTTGTTCTGTAAGAAGCTTAGAAGCTGTTACAGATTAAATACTTGTCAATTCATTCAGTATTAGTACTGCTTGTGTTAGAGAAAACACAGGCATGGAGTGGGTTACTCTGTATACCCAGTTATTTCGTTTTCCCTTTTTGTGAGATTTATTTTTCAAGTAATAACATCCAGTTAGTCAGCTATCGGGTGGACAGGCTGAATAGATTTCAACTTTATAAATGTTAAAGCATGTTATGAGTGGCCTTGGGTAATAATGGATGACAGTGTAGCATTCAATCAGAGAGGATGCCTGAA
The DNA here is from genome assembly GCA_013400735.1 of Pomatostomus ruficeps. Lineage (NCBI taxonomy): Eukaryota > Metazoa > Chordata > Aves > Passeriformes > Timaliidae > Pomatostomus > Pomatostomus ruficeps. The sequence goes on along the minus strand of VYZT01030670.1, from coordinate 33,495 downwards.
CCACTCCAGTGTGACTCTGCTACGTACTTTGAGGGGGACATGCATGTTTTCTCAATAATAGGAGAGAACCTGGTAAATGCAAAAAGCTGCTGGGGAAATGCACCTTTGTTTTTCCAAAGAAAACAGCAGACAAAATCTTAGAATCACAGAATCATAAGAAAGGGTTTGGTTGGAAGGGACCTTGAAGATCATCCAGTTCCAATATCCCCTGCTATGGACAGGGACACCTCCCACTAGACCAGGTTGCTCAGAGTCCCATCCAGCCTGGCCTTGAACACCACCAGGGCATCCGCAACTTCTCAGGGCAGCCTGAGCCCTGTGCCAGAGCCCAACCACCCTCACAGCCAAGAATTTCTTCCTAATATCTGGTCTAACCCTCCTCTCTTTTAGTTTGAGTCCATTCCATCTTCTCCTGTCACTCCAGGCTCTTGTAAACAGTCCCTCTCCATCTTTCTTTTAGCTCCCTTCAGGTACTAGAAGGCCACAGCTGGGTCACCTCAGAGTCTTCTCTTTTCTAGGCTGAACAATTCCAATCCTCTCCAATCTCAATTCTTTCCTCACAGGAGAGGTGCTCCATCCTCATAATCATCTTCATGGCCTCCTCTGGACTTGCTCCAACAGGTCCATGTCCTTCCTGGAAATGCCTTCCCCTCCTAAATATGTACCTTGACATGTGTGATGCCATACTTTCATTGTGTGGCTTTCCACTCCTGAGAAATCCAACCCTTAGTCCACACACAGTTTATAACCATTATTCAAAAACTGAGCTCTGCTATGGATCTTGAACTAGAAAAAGTGAGGCAGTTGTGGGTTGATACTTAAAAATCTGAACAAGACAGAGTTGAGTTAGCATGAATGATACTTGTCAGATGTCCCTGTAAGTACGAGCTGACACTTGTTTATTCCTTGCTAATTTAGGCACAAGCATTGTCTCATAAAGTTGTGCAATCCTTATTGGAAATGTATAGGAACTTTTTCAACCAATTACGAGAATGAGAATTCATCTGCTCTTTATTTTTTTAGTGTAATTATTTAACGTGTGCATCTGACATTTGGAAACTTTAGCTGAAATTAGTCTCTCTTAAATGTGTTTGTCACTAAGATTTAAATGGGTTCCAGTATATTTGTTTCATGTAGTGGAGGAGGAGGAGGGGAAGTAACATTTGAAAGTTATCACTGCTTGCCTAGAAGCGTACAAATGCTACCATATGTCCGGAGGTCTTACATCATTTATTAAGATGAGAAAATAACCTAACCATTCGTACTTTGAAAAGATATCTAAAAGTGAAGTAGTATTTCTCTGAGAATGATACTGTGCAGTCTCTTCAGTGTAGGAGAGGTAAGAGTGGTTGGTTATCTCTAGACACAATGTTGCCAAAGAGCAATAAATCAGGTATTTTTAAGCTACCCCGAGAACAGGAATACTTTAATGTACCAGCACCACTTGCCTTTCAGGCTTGGCTGAGCAGACATATTTTAAGATGTTTGCTACAGTGTATTTTTAATCTAACCTGCTTCCGAGAACATTTAATTGTGGAGGCGTCTAAGTGGTTAGCTGTCCTGGACTTAAGTGCAGGGCACCCGCAGCCTGCAGGAAATCAAAATATTCCTGGGCACGGGGTATAATAACCCTGACAGACTTCACTGGATCTGTGTCACGGGAGACTGCTGTGGAGCAGGAAGGTGCAAACAGAGCTCCAGGAATACCTAAATGTGCCACCTTTCCTTATGTGTGGTTTCTGCACGTGTAGCCAGAGTGCCCTGGGAGTGCTCATACTCCATGTGCAGGCACACTTGGGCTTTGGGAAGGCTTTAACTGAAGGATTCTCCTTGTGAAATGGAGCAGTTTGGGCGTTGGAGGCAGGGGACATTCAGTAGTAGAGCTGGTGATGTTGGTGACGTGAAGGGAAGATGATGTTGGTCACTTTTGCCTGCTGTTGAAGGGTTTTAGTGGCTGTTCACATGCATTTTCCCAGCAGAGATCTGTGAATGAGATCTTCAGGCTGTTGACCAAACAAGAAGCTTGAAGAGGAGTTTAAACTCCTTTTGATGAGGAGTTACCAAGGTGCCACTTGTGGGAGCATTGGCCAGACAAACGCTGCAAAGGTTGTGTGGAGTTCCCAGTGGATACAGAATTACTTCGTTTTGTCCATTTAATTATAGTAATGGCTGTGATGTGGCTCCCTTTACAAAGCAGGTGGGTGCATAAGAGAAAGGAAATGTTAGGGGTATGGAGGCAGGGAAATCAGCCTTGTGAACATGTTAACTACTCCTGGAGCTTTGGTTTTTTTGGGTGGGTTTGAGGGGTTTTTGTTGGGTTGTTTGGGGTTTTTTTTCCTTTAGTTGCTGCTCTGCTGTTGATGCTCCCTCCTACACACACACCCACCCACCCTGTGCTGGTCCTTCCTCTCCAGCTACAGGTTGATAGGATTTCCATAGGAGTGTTTCACAATAGTCTCTGAGCATGTGGGGTTGATAATCAGACGAGGGATGTTATCTCCCAGTGCCATATTTTCCAAGGCTCTCCCTGAGAAACTCAGTAAGCAAAGACCCAGCCGAAACAGCCTCTCATACAGAAGTGATTGCAGAGTGGGTAATGTGAGGATAAGGCAATCTCTGCTCTTTCTCCTTTCCTAGCCAGATCGCCAGAAGGTTTTCCTTAGGACAAGATAGCTGGCATAGAGCAGAAGATTTAGGATTGCTGGAGTGCCTTTTGTTTGGAAGTGAGTGTTTCTGTTGATCTTCTCCACATGTGTGCAGAGTAGCTCTTCAAGATGTCATTTGTGGTCATTTTTTGCTGGAGAAAAGGTTTTGCCCAAGCAGACTTTTGACCACAGTCATGTCCTGGCAGCCATGGTATAAAATGGGGTGATGTACCCAGACCTGGCCCTTCAGATTTTTTTGTTTGTTTGTTTGTTTGTTTGGGGTTTTTTTGAGAAGTACAGAATACATTTCTTATCCATGCACTCCACACAGAAGTACAGGTGTGTTGTCAAAGTTTTATGGAGATTATTCAGCACAGTGAAGTAACCAAGAGATACTTTCACATGACTCCAGAGATGGAGGAATTCCATGTTGGCTGAGCAATACAGCGTTTCTCAACCTTAGGGGCAAGGGAATTTTGCAAGGTGTTTTTTATTTTTCCCTCAGTAATACAGCTTGATTTGTTTGAACTTTTAATAGTTGGGGTAGAAAAAGGCAACTGGCTACATCCCATTTTTCAGCTCAGAGAACTTACACAGAATTACTGCTTGCAAATTTTAAGTGATGTTTAGATTGTTAAAGAACAAAGTGATTAAATTATATGATTTGGATCCTCTGAAGTCTTTCTAAAGATCTGAGTGGTGTTTGGTTTCGGTACGCTTGCTTTAGTGTTTGGTTAGGGCTCTTCATAAACAAAATACAAACATTATCTTTATTACTCACAGTGCTGCTGCATACTTGCGGTTTAGGTTTTGCCAACTATTTGCATTGTATAGCCACAGACTCTGTCTGGGTGGCATAAACAAAAACAAAGCCTTTCTGTTCCTATCAAGACTTGTTTTCTCAATTAGGAGCATTAGTGTAGCGTTAGGTAGAGAGGTGAGATTGTGTCTGTGTGTGTGTGACTCTTCTCGAGCCTGAAGTGGCAAAAAACCACATCAGAATAGATTTACGTGCACGTTATTAGCCGTGAGCACCCGCAGCATGATGAATGCTCTGCAAGAGAGACAGACAAGGCAGTCTCTGCCCCAAGAAGCTTACAGCCTAACACTGATAAGACTTGCCTTGTAATTTAGGAGGTGTGAAATTAATTTTGTGTTTATTAGCATTGTGACTCTCCTCTGGATGCAGTTCTGGGGTGCAGAACTCGTTGTAGGCATATGAATCAGCCCGCAGTGACTGCACTAATCCATGCAAATCAAATGCCTCCTGTTAGCTCTGCAAAAGGTGCAAGATCAGAACTGTCTGTGCTAAGACCTCTCTCCTGGAACATGCCTCAAAACAAATTTCAAATAATGGGTTTCAGGAATCACAGGCTAATTTAAAAGCTCACATGTGCATGCATTATGAACTCACCAAAACTCATAATCCTGGACTGCCTTTTAAACTTAACAGGGCAGGAATAAAAAATGCGCTGGAGGGCAAGCAATAGTTTGTACCCAAGGCCACACTGTGCCTATGAGTTCTGAAGGAAAAATGTTCTATATTTTATTCTGAGAGGTGTGTTTTGTTCCTGACTACAAGTGCCATTTCCTCACATCCACACACTCCTCTTTCCTATAGTTTGTCTTCATAGAACTGGAGAAACAAAATGTGTAATTGAGGAGAAGTATTTGTTCTTCGTTCTTGACCATGTTCCCATCCCATGCTTTGAATTGTATTTGCAAGTGTTGGCATTTTCAAATGGAATTTCCCATCATCTTTCCTTGAACTGTTTCAACAATTCTGGAAATGTGAAGGATGTGTGACTTTTTTGAAAGCAAAACAGAATTTCAGTTTTCAAAGGCTGCTTTCAGAAATATTTCTTAAGCCATTAAAGTAAGTAAGTATTAGTAATGTGTGTACTAATTTAAAGGCGTTGCGTTTACAGGAGGTTTTCTACCAAAATCTGTGGTGTTTAGATAAATCCCTAATGATTTTGCTAAGGGCATAAGTATATTATTTTCTGTACTTGGATAAAAATTACTTTCTACCCTTAATATAGCTTAGTAGCCAAGTGACCAGATAAAAAGCTCTCTTTAAAATTTGTCATTGAGACAGTTGAGAAGAGCTGGTAGCAAAGATATGTTCTAGCAACTACTTAAAAACCTCATAGCTAAAATATACAGAATTATATTGCATATAATAATATTATTATTCAAAACTATTAATATCAGGGACTGAGGCGTAAGAGCTTTTCTGTTTAGTGGCTGAGAATGTTACTGCTCTGATCAATATTGAAATACAGTGATTTTTTGCCAAAGAACAAATGTTTGTTTCCTTTCTGTAGCTTTCTAACACCTGCAAGAAATGGCAGCTATTTGCCATGGAAAGCTGGGAATTAACTTTACCAAGTGATGTATATCATCCACAGGGCAGTTAAAAGTCCCTACTAAGCCCTGCCATTGTATGCCAGGATAAGGAGGAGAGACATTTGAGAAGTTTGCTTTCTACACAGTAGTTGGGAAATAATTTAACCAGAAATGTAAAAAAGCCCAGCAACCCACAGCCTGTGGTAATCTGTTGTGTAATAAATAAAGATGACCACAGGTATGGTAAAAATGTTGGTTTATCCTTCAGGAAGAGATAGTAAGCATCTTCTCTGGTTAACTTCTGTCAACTTGCATTTTATTTCTACTTGGAGCTTATTTTTCATTGCAAGTAAAATTAGGGAACATCAGTGATTTTTGTCTTGAGGAAAGTGAGGGAGAGTTGGCCATCTTTGAGGTTGTGAATATAAAGAAAAATATTTTTATAGTCATGTTATACCACCACAGCAGTAAGCCATCTCAGAATACTGGTTGCCACAGTGGCACTGATCTCCGCAGGAGAGTTTCTGTTGCTGTGTTTTGGGGAGTTTTTAAGGATTGTTGGAGAGTTTCAGTTGCTGTGTTTCACAGAGTGATTCCAGAGGATGCTGTTGTCTCGTAATCCTTCAGTCCCGGGTGAATATTTCAAAGAGGTCATTTGAGTTGTTTTGCTCCCCCTCACATGTCCTGCATGTGAGGTGAGACTGTGAGAGGCTGTAAGGCCGGGATAATCCACATGGGATGTGTTGAGTCTGCCTCTCACGGAGAAGCTGGCTGGGCTTTTGTCCCACCTGGCACCTGAGAGAGGCTGGGGTGAACCTGGATACTGAGTGATGCTGATAAAAAAGGAGGAACAGCTTCCACAAGGCAGCAAGGAGGTTGTTGGACCAGCAGCTTCGTGTTTGAGATGGTCAAAGGGGGTCTTCCAGACTGGCTGAGGGAGTTGTCTTCCATGTTCTTCCTTCCCCGACAAACACCCCTGGGAAGCCACAGCAGCTACAGTGGTCCCAGCAGCAGCTTTCAGCCTGTCTGGGAATCGCGTCCTTAAGGCTCGTGGTTCAGCTGAATTCCTGAACATGCTCTATACCCGTCCTTTATACACAGAGTTTTACTGGGCACGTGCAAGAGAATTACTATGGGAAAGATCTGGAGTTGTTTAGGGGGAGGAATTGATTCCAAATGATGCCTTGCTGTAGCTTTATTGTGTTTTTCAGACAGGGAATTAAATATCATTTTCTCTGTACTAGAAACTTGGAGGCAAAGACTCACTAACTTTTTATTTATCAAAATCGGTGGTTCCTTACTAGTACCAAAATACATATATCCATGGTTATCTATCTAATTAGTAATGCAGGAGTTTGTTCCCAACTATTCATGCTGGCCTCTTGAAACAAGGTTTTATGTTCTAAGCCCCTTATGCTTTTCCCAGTATCTCATACTTAAATGGCTATTCCAAAGTGTAAAAAACCCAGTGTTCAACACTCATTTTTCCATGACCTTATCTCACTTTTACAGGAAAAGACAAAGGGATATTGAGTGGTTTTCTCTTTGCATTTTTCATTTTAAAAGTTGTCTTTATTAGAATGCCTATTAAGGCATCTGTGCTAAAGTGGCAAATCATCTATTCCCTGGGCTTGCATCCTTGAGCTAGTCCTGACTGAAGAGACTACCTGTGGTCTAATATCTAATTTTCATTATTAGCAGCAGTCTTTTTACCACTGGAGCAAAAGGGCATCTAACAGATGAAGAAAGATTTTGTTCAAAGATTCTCATCTTTTTCTTGTTATAATAGGAAAAAAATTAAAAGGAAGAGGAAAGTAATTGAAAGGTTTTAATTCCTGTGAATTTTTAAGTGGATTATATCGATTAACAAAATTGCTGCATCTTACAGCAGAAACTTTTTATAAGAAGGCAGTAATTGTAATTAATTTTTAGTCTGTGCCACATATTTGATGATAGCTCTGATTCATGCTATTATATTCTCTCTTCCTTCACCCATAGCAAAACAAATTTAATTTGATTCATACCCTTACGAAAAAAAAAAAGCAAAATTACTCACATGGTTATGATTCAGCTCTTGGCATAAAACCCTGTCCTCCTCCATCCTCCCCTTCTCCCACCCAAACCTCCCCCACCCTCACCCACTGTATATTTATGTCACCGTAGTCTGAAAAAGTTGATTTAGAAACGGAGCAAATGAAATTCTTCTCCAAGCTGCCGTTTCACTTACGTTGATATGAGTCTAACAAGACTTCCTTTTCACAAGTGCCGTGGAGGCAGCAGCAGCAGCAGTACTCTGGTTTTCTTGTTACTTTCACCAGACAACAGCACTGCACTGGTCTCGAGTCGTGCTTGTTTTTAGCAGTTCAGCAGAGCTGCAGTAAGCGATGCTAAAATTGGTCAAGTTCTTGAATTTGTGAATCTGTTTTCCAAAAAAAAAAAAATTCTTTGAGAAAACCATATATAGGGATTTAGGGATTTTGTGTGGAAGTGGAATACCAGAAGACCTTACTTTAATATTATTTTTTCCTTAATTAGTCTTTATTTTGTGTCCTTAACAAGCTTTTCCCCAAGAAGAGATAAAAGCTGCAGTGCTTTCATTACACAAATGTGTAGCAGTGTGTCTGCTGTGGATAGGTGGTGGAAACCTCCTGTCTTCCCCCTGCACTGGAAACACAAACGTTACAGTTCTGCCCATCATTGTACCCGACGAGCCGTGTTCCCTGAGAGCTGAACACTGAGCACAGCTCAGGTTCTGTGATCAGACACTGCCAGCATTCAAAGGAGATGTTTAATACATGAAAAAGAGATGTTTACAGAGAGCTGGCGTGCGGAGGTGATGCAGTCCAACAATCCCGCTGGAAATTAGGAGCAGCTCAGTGCCTCTGGAAACTGCCGTGTGTTATGTATGTAACACCGAGCACGGAGGAGCTTCCTGCACACTGATGCTGTGAATCACAGCAGGTACCAGAACTTGCATAAGCTGGTGGGAAAACATGCATTTTCAGCCAAGCATGCTGATACAGCCCTTCCACTTTCACTAAAAGAGACAAAGAGGGGATAACTGAAGGGTAAATGTCAAAGAGGATTGGGGTTTAAGGGACTTTTTTTCTTTACTTGTGTGTTTTGTTTGGCTTTTTTTTTTAATGAAAAGGTTCTCAGAGCCTAGATCACTTGTTTACCCAAAGGGAAAAAAAAAAAAGATGGACTTGCGCACTTTCTAATTAAGTGATGCATATTTCTATATATATGTGCTTACAAGCTTTACTTTTTCAATAATACCAACAGGGAAGGGAGGGGGATTTGTATGGGAGAAAAAAAGAAAATTCTCTTCTTCCGCCTCTCCCTAACACCCTCTGCTTCTGCATGGTGCTATAAGGAAATGATAAGTACATTCCCACGTGTCCCCGGTCTGTGACTGCACTTGGTTCACACGTCCTAGTGATGCTGGGAGCTTCCCTGTGGGCTGGGCTCTTCCCCTCCGGCAGAGGAGGGCCTTCGGTGCAATTAGCATTGAGGGTGGTGTCAGTTTACTGGGGAGATCGCTCCCTTCCTCAGGGAAACCTCAGGGATGGAGCATCTGCTTTTTTCCCCAGTCCAGAGATGACTTCCACATCTTCAGTCCTGGTCACAAAGTGTTGAGAATAAACCTGACCTAGAGTGACGAGTGGTCTTGCACGTCTGGAATCTTGGTGGCCTTTTCCTCTCCCTCTCCTGCCTCTTGGCTTTATGCAAGACTATCTAGCTTGGGGTAACTCTCTGGGGAAGAGGAGAACCTAAGGTGTGGTGGGTGGTGGCCTTTGGCAGCACTGTGCAGTGCTGAAATCTCAACAGGATCAGCCCCTCTCACCTGTGTTGTCAGCTGGATGGCCCCTGTGTCCAATTCCAATGACCAGTGTCCAGTGCCAGTGCTGTCCTGCCCCCATGTCCAATTCCAATGACCAATGTCCAGTACCAGTGTTGTCCTGCCCCTGTGTCCAGTACCAATGACGAGCATCTCAAAAGCAATCAGGCAATTTTTTGGTCATGTTTGGACCAAGACACAAAGGTGAGAAAGTCAGAAGGGAAAAATATTTGGGTGAGGACAATTGCTGACTACAGTAGGAAACAGTCTCTGCTCAAACAATGGAGAGAAACGTCTCCTGAGGAAATGGTCAGCAGGGGAAAACACAGGAGAATAGGCGGGAGATTCTGTCTGTGAGGGTGCACAGAGCGGGGTGAAGAAAACTGTGCCTTCCCCCTCGCGTCCCTCATTCTCTGCCTTCCTGCTCCAGGTGGGTTTCTGTGTTAAAGCACTCTCAGAGAACACAACAGACAAAATTCAGAAGAATTTCAGTCAAGTCTGAATGGCCAAGCAGCTGGAATTAGACCATCACAGCAATTCAGTGATGCACCTTACTGCATCCCCATTCTGCAGTAGGGCAAAAGTCTCAGCCTCTGACCCTAATCCTTAAAAAAGCCACCCTAAAATGCCACCACCACCGACTGTGCTGACTTTACCAAAAGGAGTGTTTCTCAACAATGAGGACAACGATGAAAGCACCCTCTTGCCCCATTAGAGAGCAGCTGCTATAATTTTTCAATGTTATATTTTTGCCACATAGAAGGTGACTGTAGATGATGCAGCTCAGCACTAGGTTGGAGTGAGATTCTCAGTGTGCTCCAGGAGATGTGGCGTGGGATGGAGAGCCAAGAGCTCCTTAGGTGCAGCTCACTCCCTGATGGAAACTTCTGTGGTGTTGGTCAAGACATTTTAAGTATTCCAGGCCTCTTATTTTCTAAAGGAGACTAAAGACTACCATTTCACAGGGATATTAGGAGGATTTACCTTAAAATGTACTTCTGAAGTATTTATAATGGTTAATCAGCTTTTCCATTATGGAGTACTTATGTTATTTGGCTGGCTTCAGCCACACGAATTCACACAAATGCTATACATAGAATACTTTGGTGGAATATTCTGTGTTTGGCTCATCTGAGTCATGGTTTCCATTCAAAAAGAACTGATTGTTTTAATCTAAATTATTTTCATGAAGAACCTCGTAATAAATGCTTTGGGAAGAACTCGGAGATGGAGTGTGATAAAATCGTTAGCATAAAATATCTCATCAGAGTTGAGGGCAGATATGACTGCTGCCTACCAGCAAGCTGCAGAATGGAAGAATGGGGGCATTTGTGGTATAGGACAGGAAAAGGAAAAGCACTGTTGTAGCAAAGAGAGGACAATGCAGATCACTTCATGTTGTGCCAGCAGCTGGCCCTGAATAAGTTTAAGATGGAAATTTTGAAAAAAAAAAAAGAAGGTCCAAACCATCAGAAGTGACTTCTGGAACAACTTTTCAGTTTCAGGAGCTGAGGGGAAGCTGGAACTTTTTCCAAGATGGGGATACAGTCATGTTCAAAATGTCCTCAGGGAGGTGTTGGCTGGTTTGCTTTCCAGTTCCCAATTTCTGCAGCTCCACCTATTATCTTAGGTCTCATCTTCAATTCTGCTATTTATCATTAAAGTTCCAATGAAGGTGGACAGAGCATCTCCCATTTTTTATGTTAATAGAAAACCCATGTTTATTTTAAGAGAGATTTATTCACTGTCTGCTGAGAAGATGGAACATGTAACCTCTCCATAAACTACTCTATCTGTTATTCAAAATCACTTACTGGCTTAATGCTCATAGACAAGATTTATAAAGTACTCTGATCTCGTTATTCTAATAAAATTGCTTTAATCAAAGATAAAAAATCCCCCCAAAAGCTTAAAACATATGATCATTTTCTCTTAAAAAAAATAAAATAAATGAAAAACTGATACTGAGTTTTGAATGTACCCAGTGTGAAATTTTTATTAAGTCATCTGCCTTTAATTAAATATAACATTTTTTGTTATCCTCATGCTATTCTAGGATAGGATGTTTTTGTCATTTTATGGTTTTATTGGTCTATGGAATAGTCCAAACAATTTGAAAATGTGGTTAGATTAGTTTTCCCTTGGGTTTGACCTCAGTAAACTTATCATGTGGTCCACCTAGATTCCCATTTACTGTATCTATTACCCCAAGACAGTTGTTGTGTGTTTAATTAATACAATGTGAAAAAGGGGAGGGGGTGGGGGAATCGGGTGTTTTCTGTTCTGTGGGGGTTTTTCCCCTACCCCAGAGAGCAACTTTGAGTCATTCCTCCGAGAGAGATCCTACTCCCCGCTGCTAAAGAGGGCTGTTGTTCTGGGGAACAGGAGGGTGGGGGAGAGGCGACTTGAGTCATCTCGGCTGGTTTGTCCTGGCATACGTTTCCTGCCCATAAATTGGGATTGGCACGGCTCGGCGGTGGCAGCCTGGCCGCTGTTCCGGCGGTGCCTCGGCCGGCGCTCGCTGCGCCCCGGGATGCTCGCGGCCGCACGTGTTTCCCCGGGGCAGGAGGGCGCGGATGCAGCGCGGCTCGCTGGCATCGCAGGCGGGCGCTCCGAGGTGTCGGCCTGTGCGCAGGTGAGGTTCTCCGCATTGCTTCGGCGTCAGCCTGTTTTTATACACTGCTCGCCTCTTCTCGCAGCGATTCCTCACCATTAAAACGTGAGGCATTAATTAGCACAGGCGCGTTTTTGATTTTTCTGGGGTTTTTTGTTGGTTTTTTTTTTTTTTCTTGCGGGAGCCTTTTCTGGCGCGGGGGGCTGTTAATTGCTAATGGCTCAGTAATGCCGTTCAATAATTCCGGTTTTTTATTGACTCGTGTCATCCGCCGCGCGCAGAAGTTTTTCAGAGCAGTGCCGGCACATCGCTCACCAGCAGCCTTTGCTTTGCGAGCCGCTTCCAGTTTATACTTGAAATATATCTATAGATGTGTGTATATATAGGTAACAGACAGAGCTTCTTTCGGCGGTGAGGCGGGAGGTGCCGCTTTGCGCCTCTGCCCTGGCGGGGGGAAGCGAGCGAGGCGATGGCCGCGGTGGCTGTGTAAACCCCAGCTCGGGGGCGAGGATTAGCGTAATGTGCGCCAGACATTCCTCCCGCGGAGATGCTGGCCGGTGCTGAATGCGGCCGTGTCTGTGTGAGGCGAGGGAGTTTCCTGCTTTAAATCACCGAGCAGGCTCCGGCTGGGCGTTCCCGCTCGCTGCCCTTTTTTTTTTTTTCCTTCCCCCTCAATGAGTGTCCTTTGTGTAACCCCGCTAATTCAGAAAATTCTCCGCCGTAATTGGAACTGC
>VYZT01030670.1:255-21223 GCA_013400735.1 Pomatostomus ruficeps | reverse complement strand
CGCGCTCAGCGCCGTGCGCGCCCTGGGGAAGGAAGGAAGGACGGACAGACGGACGGACGGGGCGCACCTGCGGGGGGAGCGCCGCGGGCGCTCCATTCTGCCCCCTCCCCTCCTCTGCTCGCCCGGGGGGAAGTTCCTCGGAGGTTTCTCGGAACCCCGGCTGGATAAAAGTACCCCCAGCACGTGTGTCCGCGACTTCCTTGTCGCGGGGAAACTCCTTTCTCCTTGCCGGGGGTGGGAGCGGGGCCGCGGCGCTCAGGTGTGGGTGGTGGCGGGGGAAAGGGGGGTCCCCGGGTGCGGGGGTTCTGCCGGAGGGGGCGGCAGGCGCTGGGAGTTTGCTTTGCTATTGTTTTTCGCGTGTAGAAACTGAAGTGACTTTAAATCACGAGCTAAGCGAGTTCGCCTGCGTTCTGCGTGTTAAAACTAGATATAACTTCCCACGTGCCTGTTACTTAATATCCTCTCAGTGTTTAGGGGGGAAAAAAAAAAGTAATGTACTTCAGAGACACAATTCTGTTCAAGGTAGAAATATAGTGATCTATAAATATATATAAGTATTCGGAATGTTGGGTTTTACAAGACTTCATAATATAGTGTGATCCTAGAAACCAAGTCACCGTGTGAGTGCATATAAAAATGTTTCTGCTACATTGAAAACTGCCTGCATATCAGATGGGAAACAGTAGTGCCTGTAATACCATGTAGACATTGTGTGTTGGTCAATAAGTAAAAGGTGGATATATCCTGTGGAAACTGCAACCTCTGTTTCAAATCTGCTGTTAAACTTCGTGAGCTTTATTCTTACTTTCTTTTTGACCTGTAACTTCTTCAACATGCATTTGGAAAGATCTTTGGTTACAGGTTAAAACGTGTCATGCAGAGTATGGTCTTCTCTGTTGGTTCTGATGCATAAAACGCTGTTTCTTATTTTTAAATATCTTGCTTTCGTCTGTCTCAGATCCCCATGTGAAGATTTTTCCTAAAAGGGAAAAAAGAAACTAGCTAGTGCCGAGATTACATTTCTGGTATGAAGCTTGTCTTAATTGTTCAAAGGCCTTTCTCTCTTTCCTCATACAATTTTCGGAAGCTCTTTGAACAATGCCGTATATAAAAATAGAGCTCAAGGTTGTTGTGTAGCTAAATTTATTGCAAAAATGAGTAGGAAATGTCTAATAAGAGAAGCAATAAAAAGAATAGATGTTGAGATAAGCGTGTCTTCCAGAGGTACTCTGGCTTCACAGATCGGGAGGAGCGTAATCCAACTTTTGCTGTCGGAGTCTCCTTCTTAGCTCAGGTGTGGCTGGGCACCATCTGAGGGTAATGTTCTGGTTTCAGGCTTGAGCACGTGGCTCTGAGGTTCTGTGATTGTGGTGGGGCTGGGGAGCAGCTCCCTGCAGCTGGGTACGTTTTTACTTATAGATTTACCAATTAAAATTCCAGAGGAAGAATTCATAAGGTTAGCATTCTTCCCAGAGGTCCCCCCGCTCCCTTCCCCCCACTCTCCCAAAAATAAAAAGCACATACTACTCTGTTTAAGTAGTCAGAGCTTGAAAAAAATTTAACTGTAGTCAATTTGTTGACTATTATTAAAATGATCAGTCCCCTCCCACTGGGTTTCACTCACCTGTTTTGAAATACTTGTATGAGGTGAGGGCTGACTGATTTAAGCATAAGCTGAAATTTTGAGAATTAAATAAACATGTTCCAGTCAAATTCTGTTTAGATCATGTCTGTTACTTTGGTTTGTGTCATACTGTTGACTGTTCCAGTTTATTCATTAAAAAAACCCTTACGTTTTGTAGTATATGATCTCATGCAAAACCACATTTTACCCTCATTCTGTTAGCAAGTTTTTGCTGTCTGATTTTTGTGAGCATATGTAATGAAAATATTTGTTTTAAAAAAGAAAATGCCTGGAATTACTAAATGCTTTGGGGGAATCTGAAATTTTAACTGCAACAAGTAAATTTTGTTGTGTGTCATAATGACAGTTTTTACTAATTATTGCAAGTGACGTTGCCTGACTGATGTAGAGAAGGGTAAACATGAGAAATTCATAAAATTAGCTTTTTTGGGGCAGAGGGGACTGTTGTAGTTTTGTGTTAGATGGTAGCTTAGATGCTGCAAGGGTTATGTGGCTGGTTCACTTCTGTCCCTGATTTATTCAGTTGTTTGGTAGCACGTCAGCAGCATGTGGATTCTGTAAAATATTTTGTTTGTGTGGATGGCAAGGCAGCGTGGAGATACCTACACGTGTGTGATAGAGCAGCACTGCATGGTGACACCCAGAGCTGTCAGCAGCAAGTTCCACACTCATTAATTTGGATGTTCTTAGACCCCGTGCTGATCCATATCACATTCCTCTCCTCTCTCGCACACAACGCACACCGACCTCCTGGATATTGATAACTTCTTGTGACTGAGTGGATTTTTCGGGTGAGAGAGATCAGAAATCGTTGTAACGCTACAGTGAACTATGGAAACTTCAGATGCGTGGAGTGTGCACCCCTCAGCCTGTAGCACCTTGAACTGGTCAGATTCCAGAGGTCATTTCAGTGTCTGCACAGCACACACGTGCACTCCCAAGGGTGGCAGGGAGGGATTGCTTTTGGCAGTACCTTGGTTCACCACCTCTTAGAACATTGCTCTTTCCCCTGCCCAGGAACTGGGTTCTGGGTTAGCTGTTACCCCTCTAGTTAGCCTTGACTTAGGGAAAGATTTTAATAGGCAAGGATGCTGTTTCCAGTCTCTGAAGATAGGTTATGTTCATTACATGGCAAAGGAAGAAGGAGTTGCCTTTTAGATTACTTTTCTTCACTTCAGTTCTTTAAGCAAATTTTCCCCTTTATATTCTAGTTGTGTTGAGGTTTGAAAACTGGTTTCTTTACGTGGAATCTGTTCCATACAAATGCAGAAACACTTTGTTCATCTGTAATTTTAGTATTGCAGATAGTTCTTCTGCCCTTATACTTACTTGTTAGAAATGCAATGATTGAAGTAGTTTTCTTTGGGGGTTCTTATGTTTGATTTGTTCTTACAAATTGCTTGACACAGAGCTGAAAAGTTGAGCTGCTGTTACTTGCTTCCTTGGGATTCGTAAGAAAGATAAAGCATCTTTCAAAATACGTGCTTAAGAGACATAGAAATTGTATAGGCTTGTGATAGCCTGTTAATAATTCTTTAGAATTATTAACTGAAGATCCTCAGCACAAAAAAAAAGTTAAACCCAAGTTGCTGCATGGGCAGACTGAGGTGACTGAGGTGGAGTGCATATCTAAATCCTCCTGTCTCCTACACACATGATAAATGTGATTTATCACTGGCTTCAATTCATAATGCCAGAACATCATCATCAACTGATTTCTGTGAAGCTCTTGTATTGCTCATAAAGGCTGATGAGCAGTAGAGATTTAAATAAGTGATTTACTGGTACCAATAGCAGTATCTTAAAAGTTCAGCAGTCCCAGGACAGAAAACCTGCTTTTATGATTCAGATGGATGATGTAAAGTTCAAGAATGAATTGACTCGAGCAACCTCACAGAGTTGCTGGAAGTCTCTGAAGCTGATGATGGAGTGATGACCTACAAGTTGTTCTTTCACTTTCACACCTTCTGTCTGGCATGCAGGAGAATCTCTGGACCATCATCCTGCCCCAGTGGTTAGGCTGACAGTTTTTAAACAGATCCTGATGGCTGTTTCTGACCTGTTCTCAGAGATAACTGACACGGGCCTATTGTGCAATTTCCAGCAGAAAAACTTGCCTTGTCTAGGCTTGCCTAACAATACAGATGCTGCTGAATCTGACTATTCCTGGTGATAAATTTGAACTGAAACTATTTGTGCAAGAAGAACAGTTTAAACCTCCTTTTCAAGTTTGTGTTTGTTTACTATTATATCCCCACAGTGTCTCGAAAAGTCAGATCATCTTGTTGCCTAAACAGAGATTTGGAAAGGTGGGACTGGGTGTGGCTCAAAGGACAACACACTGTGTAATCTCGTAGAAATTATTCCTTTTTTGAGTCTAATTTCTTTATAAAGGTAAAAAATTTCATGTTTGACTATAATATATGACAGCCAGATATGCTGTTGTAAGCATCCAAGTTTAGGGAAGAAGCTGTAGCTGTTCTTTTAAAAAAATATACTATATTGGCACAGCTCATACTATGTATTATAAGATGAGGTATTGAACCAGGGAAATTAATGGTCTGACAGAATTATTGCCTAGAAACACTGAGCAAGCAACATATTTCTCAAATGGAAATACTCGCTGACTTTTTGTATAGCCCTGCTCAGATTCTTCCCTACTTCTAAAATGTGCTTTATTCCTCTACGAGAGCACAAGCGAACATTAGAACATCTCAGCCATCAAGAAATAAGTTTTCTAGGCCAGGCTCTTACTAGTGGTTGCATCCATGTTGAAAATTCCTGGCTGTCTCCAAAGATTTTTGTAGATGAGGGAGAACAAAACCCCCTTCATTTTGAATATGTGAACGCTTACTCGTGTTACAACAATACATTCTTGCTTTTAGTACTAGGCAGTGATGCAACCCTCCCAGTGAATCTGCAGGCTGGAGTTATTCTCTCCATAATGCGATATCAGAGTCAACATCTTAAAAAAAAATTATGTTGGCCTTCTAATGGTCATCCTGAACTCCATCTTTACAATAATGCTGCCCAATGCATGTGCAAGTACCTTTCTGCAGACTTTTTTGGGTTCCTTTCTGCACACCAGTTTGTGCTCTTGAAAAGTTATGCTCTGCAGTTATTATGTGATGAGATTTGTCTGTTTCATAATCATCTTGAACCAGATGTTTCACTTTTCTTCACCATCAGAAATATCTCCTATAAATAGACGCATAGTGCTGTACAGTTTTGTAGCTGTCTTGGTCATGGTGAAACTGCATGTTTATAAATCAGTACTCATTTTAAGAGCAACATCTGGACTAAATTTTGTAGCCAGCTGTTCACACCTTAAGGAAAACATCACAGGTCTGGATAGCTGGTGAATAATTAAATATTTGTATTTCACTAATCTTTTTCTGCCTTTGTCTAACAAGTGTGGGGTTGGTCAATACACGTGAAATCATTCCTATTGGCAATGATTTCTATTTTCTATCTTCATTTCAAATACTTGGAGTCGTTGTTCGTTTGAGAGGCCCATTTTGCTTTGTCCTTTTAATTTATAATGGGAGGGAACATTTATTAAAACTCAGAATAACAATATTTAAAAGAACAGATTTTTATAATGCTTATACCCAATCCTAGTTTAAATTTCAGGTTCAGTTAAAAAGTACGATATTTTGATAAGGAAGGTTCAGCATTTGGAGGTGTGCTTTAATGAATGGGATTCAAATGCTTTGAATAGGAGATGGTCATGTGAATGTGATCATGTGAGATCGTTCTTGGTTTTGTATAAAAACTGGAGGTATTTGGCACTATCTACCTGCAGATACAAGGGGGAAATTTGTGTGCTAGCAAGTTGGCAAAAAAAGGGTGAAAAATTTGGGAATATGAAGAGACAAGATAGTTGACCATTCTGATTTTTTCAAGAGGCATCTGCAGAAATTAAAAGAATTGAAGATTTGATGGGTTTTGAACTATTTCCTTAATTCATTTAATATGTGGGAAGAGTAAACTTTTCAGGCAAATCTTGCAAGTTCTATCCAAGTTCACTAATTAGTAAGATGACAGCATTTGAATGGAAGAGATCCTCATGTAGCAAATATTTAACTCCTCAGACCTATGGGTTTGGTTAAGCTTCGGGATGAATTAATGAGTATGTAAATATTCATCATTAATGACTATGTTTGTAGTATCACTAATCACTTACCAGTGCGTAAGTTTTTAAAATCAGTTTAATACATCTCTTCTAAAGCTTGAGCATATTTAGGTGCCTGATAAAGCCCTGACTTCTCAATAAGCAAATGAGGGTAAAAGTTTTCTGCTGGATATGTATTATGTGTGCTACTAGTAATCAGTTTGCACTGTGCTTACAAATAGACTTCTTTTTGGGAGCCTGCTCTTGACATAGTCCCTAGTGAATGAAAAAAAAAAATGAGATTATCATCAGTAATTAGTGCTTCCAATTTACTTCTGACAGCAAAACCAGCCTCCAGGGTGCCAGCAGGGCAGGTATATTGTCCTGTGCCTGGGTTTGGTGGGCAGCAGCTGAACCGGGCACGCTGCGATCGGGGCTGAGCTGGAGCCCTGGCTGGGAGAGCTCCGCGCCTCCTCCGAAATTCCTCAGGGGAGGAAGGAGTGGACGGGAGGCCTCCCTCCCCACAAGCAGCTGTGGAATGAGGATGAAATCCAATGTTTATTCTTTCTCCCGGAAACTATAGGAAATGTAGCACTCACGTAGGTTGCATAACAGTGTTTGCAGTTTGTGATAGGGAAAGCCCGAGCAGGGCGCGAGGAGAGCGAGGTGTTAGGAACTCTGGTCTCCTCAGAGAGGAGCAACCACAGTATGGGCTGTGAAGGTATTGAGCTGCTTTTTCAGGGAACTGATCCTTGCTTAAGGGATTGTGAGCATCCATAGAAGGTTTCTGACCTTCCTTTAGTAGGTGCCCGCTAAACCGAGCTGCAGTGCAGCGTCGTTAACGCTTGGGAGCAGCTGTTGGTGCAGGCAGACAGGAGGATGTGCTTGTGGCTGGGGAGAGGAACTGGAAGTTGAGTGGCTGCTCTGTTTCCACTCTGCTGCCTGGCCCAGGCAGGCTTTGGGTGGAAGCTGTCTGTGATTTGTGTGTCTTGTAAGGGAGTTGTTCACCTGAGTGCTGGTAGCGGTCCAGTCTCCTCCACTGCTGTCAGTGCAGGAGTCTGGCTCTGCTTTGTAATGCTCAGATGGCTGAGAAGTTGAAATGGCCGATGATACCCAATCATCACATACAGAACATAAAAATGCTGCCCTTTATCAGACAGGGGTGGTGTGAGCCTGTGTCTCATGAGTGGCACCACTTTACCTGGGAGATCACCTGCCTGTCTGGAACTGCTCAGAAACTGTTGAGGTCTCACTGAAGCCTTCTTTAGTACAGCAGCTGGAGAAGGCAAAAATCTCCTGTCACATTCAGAAAATCAAAGTGCTTCCTTCCCAGCCGGCTTATGGCTGTAGAAAGAACAAAGCTCCCAGACTTTGAAATCCATAGATAAACTTAGTGGAAGTGTGCTGATGTCGGGGTGATGCTCCAGGTTGCAACTGCCTAGCTGGTTTTGTTCGGCAGGCCGAGGGATGGGGAGAAATGGCTCCCTCCTGAATGTGAAAGGCGATGTGTTCCATTAGGTGTGCCAGTAATAGCAGCAAGGTAGGAAAAACCTTTATGTAAGAAAAAACTGAAATGCACCACTTGTTTCTCACACAACAAAACAAAGCTCTTATGACTGTTATCCTATCTAGGTGTCTCTTTCTTGGCAATGATGTGTTTTAGTAGCAATGATGTGTTTCCAGAATTCCCCTGGAAACATATGTGGATCGTACGCTGGAAAATGAGTACAGAAGGTGGCAATATATTTGAATTAGAAGTCTCTAATTGCCTCTTAAATATGAAGTACCATGGCATGTCTTGCTCTCCTGTTAGGCACAGGAGTCATCTGCTTGATTACCTGATCTGGTAGGGAGGGGAGCAAAAAAAGCTATATTGGCAAGCTGAATGCTGTATTTTCCCCAGGATTTTCTGCCCAGAGAGTTGGATGTTGCAGCCAGAATGCCCCTCAATTTGTAACTTCAGAGGTTGACTTGTTTGGTTTGAGCCCTTCCAATGTACTTTTGCTGCCTGATAAATTTGCCTGCTGGAACTTTCTTATTTCTTGGCTGAGGTTGAAAGCAATGCTGTGGTGTAGGAGCAGTATGCAATTCAATACCACAGGAGAACACATCAATTAAAAGGTGCCTAGATATGGGCAAGGAAGCTTAGTCAAATATTCATTTAGGGGAGGAGGGAAAAAACCTGAAACAAAATGCTTGTATGTTGTAGGTAAAATTGCTCCTTTGTGAAAGCCTGGAGAGCCAAACCTGTGGGGAAAACTATTCCTGGGATGTCAGATAAACCTGCTTTTAAAGGATTGTGTTCAGTTGCTCGATTAGATAGGAGCAGTGAAGGTTCTGATAGATATCCTGAGCAACATAGTTCTCTGGTCGTCAGACCAAAGATGTTTTCTTCCTGGAATCCAACCTTTACTTTGCTGATTTATTTGGTACAGAGTTGTTTCTTTGGCATCTTGTGCTTGTAACTGCAATTTTTATGGAATTTCAGAGATGGGTCTTATGCTTCTGGGATGTGCTGATAATCAAAAATTGTTAAAAGAACTTGCTTAGCAGACACCTTGATTTAAAAACAACACACCCACTTCATTGTGATGCTATTCAGGGAAATGATTCAGTGCAGTTTCAGTGGGTTTAAACAATGGCCTAGTGGCACACCTATTTTGTAGAAAGCAGAGTTTTAAATGAGATGCCTGTTTTCTGCAAGTCTATACTTAGCTAGCAGCTGCAAGGTGATACTTGGTAGTATATATGTCCTGTACAGGGCTTCCGTCACTGCATTCTCTTTTCCCATGCACTGAAGACTGCCAAGTGAATTGGAATGATTTGTTGGATCCTTCAAGTTGCACTTTCAGAGCTGTTTTATCTTGCAGTAAAACACAGCTAGGGCTGAGTTGATTCCCACACAGTATATACAGCCAAGTCCATTTTAAAAGGTACACTTGGTTTGGGGTTTTTTTTTTCCCCACTCTACACACAGGCTGTAATAACATGACAGCTTATTTATCTTTATCTCTTTTGTTCATGGCCAGTTGGAGTTGCAAATAGTAAAACACTGCGGACAGCTCACGGTCTGGAGCTCAGCTTGCAGTCTTCAGTTCTGTGCATAAATTTGTGTTCAGGAGCAGCGCTAGCAGAGCTGGGGCTGGCAGTGAGTGGCAGGCTGCAGTGATAAAGATGTGTGTGAGCACACCTCCGTGCTGAGCACTGGTGTGTCGAGGCACAATCCCAGACTGGAGTCTCTCAAATACAATGTGAGCTTTGCCTGCTTCATCCCTGCCCACGTGCACCTCGGGCACACATCTGAGTGTGACTGTGCAGTGCCTGGGTACTGTACAAATGAGTCAGTTCCTGTTCCTTTGGCTGAAGCTTCGTTAGGAGTTCTCAAAAAAGTATTTCAGAATGTGGATGTGGTCAACACAGTCATTTTCCAGGCATCTTAAAGGAAACCCACATCAACTGTGAAAGTGACCTTTGAACTCCTCTGTCCTGCCACTGTCAGAGCTCAAGCAGTGCTGGATGGGAAGGCTGCTTTGCTTCAATCTAAATCTTCCCTCACAATTTGCCCTTTTTGCTATTTAGGTCTAAGTGCCTGGTTATTCTTCAGGAGAATTTCCAATAGCGTGTCTGTGTGTGACTGATCACTGGTGCTACGTCAGCTGCACACGCACTTAGAAACAGCTTCTGACAACTTTTAGGTCATATTTAGTTCTTTGCCACGTTTTAGTATTGAAAGCAGTTAAACCCATCAGAACCTGTAGTGTTATTTCCTAGTTCTGAAGGCAGAATGTGGGGAAAAAACACTTGTACTACATCTCCTGGGGTTTAATATATAGCTTCAGCTAAGTAAGTTCTCTTGAAGACATCAATTATTAAGAGTCTCTTTTTTGAGATGTCAGAGGGATTACTCTCACTGAAAATGTCTGGCTTGTACTATGAATCTCTGTCTATTTAGAATGACTTATTTTTAAACAGCTTTACCAGAGTCTTCCTGCCTTATACCATGGAAATTTTTTTTGTACGTATAATACTTTTATTTATGTGCATCAGGATCTCTCTCTGAATGACATTATCTCCAAAATCACTGTTTTAATACACTTCCTTTACTTTACTGATGTGACCAGCTCTGCTATCTAATTTTGATCTGGTGCTGATGTTTGTGTTCTTGCAGTGCATGGGATTTCCCAGCTATCCAGTGATGCTGTGTGAGGCATTCTGCCAGAAAAGGGAGATGTTTCCCCTGGGAGCCTTTAGAAGGCTTCTGCAGTGGGATGGAGAAGCAAGTCTCCAAATGGGAACATACACTTCCTTTAGAAGAAAATGCTACTACCAGATGATGGGAAAATGCTTTGAACCTGTGTTGGAACATAGAACTCCCACATCTCTTATCGGGAAATCTGTGCATTATTTACAGTGCTGACTGTGCTGTATAGGTCGAAAACAATTAGAGTGGAAAAGCTGTGTTGTCCATAACTCTAAAGCTTGTAAATGAGGGAGTCTGATTTTTTAGTAAAGCATTGAGCCTTCCTTACAACATTTGACAGGGAAAAGCAATTTTGTTGCCTTACTTTGTGTTCACGCAGTAGTTGTGAATCTCTTATGAGCAGAGAGATAAAAAGAAGTAAGACTTATTCTGAAGCTGATCGTGCCATTAGCAGGCACAGAATGGAGAGTCAAGAGTGCTTGTTGTCCTTGCTGCCTGTCTGCAGTGTTCATCCACATGTTTTTGTCTGGACTTCCCCACTCATCTTTAGAAAGGAGTGAGGGTGAATGAGACTGGCTTTTTGATAGTAGTTCTTGTGTTACTGCTCTGCATTACAAGCTCTCAGGCTTAACTAGACTTTACCAAGTGATTTATCAGTGTAAATCTACCTGGTATTTTTAAAATATGTTTTGATAATATTTAGACTTTTAAACAGCTGTTATGCTACAAAGGCAATACTTCCTTCATCTGATACTAAGAATAAAAGCATGCAGTGTGATACCTGAATTTAATATGGCCACAGTTAAGTTTTCTTAAATTTAAGTTTTCTTAATGTCATCTTGACCTGTAGTAGGAATCTAGTTCTAAGGGCTTTGCTTCAAAGACTAAATTTAATTGCAACAATGGATCTGACACATTCCTGACTGTTGTACGGTAATTTGCAGTGAATGTTCCTTTCCTTGTCCAGGTAACCTTGCATTTAGATAAAATACTGTGCATGAATATAGAACTCCCTGCCACTTCTCTGCTGTGCTTATTGCAGAGATTGCTACTGATATTTTTCTTTTTAGACCAACAAAATGTGTAGTGGCACACTTATGTCAGCGTGTCTTGCAGCTGTAGAGAGATGGAGACCACCTTCTTTTCTGAAGTGCAGTGTTCATTCACAGTGCTGATGCACACACAGGTGTGAAATGGTTGGTCTGCAGCCTCTGCTTGCTGATTCATGCTTAAGTAGGCTTTGAGTTTTGCCCTTTTGAAATGGCTGTAGTGTTCAGATGTACCATAGGTTTTTGGGTAGCTTGATCATCCTCACTCTCCTGGTTGGGTGTTTGGTCTTTAAAACCCTACCTTAAGAGTATACTTTGTTGTCATCCCTTCATGCTGCATCTCTTGATTGTGAAAAAGCCCTTTTGGGCAAAAAGTTGTTGATTTGGAGCAGGCCTGATTCAAAAATGCTCTCTTGTTTATTCTAGTGTACTCTGGATAATTCAGTACTTGAATACCTTAAAATTACTTGGAATAAAGAAAGCAAACAATCCCACAGAACCCTTTAAACTTCTCAGAGGAATAACCAGGACTTTCTCTTGCTCTGCAATGGTGTTTCTAGGAGTAGGAATAGATATTAATTACATTTAGATGTCCTATTAAGCAGCTGAATTTAACAATGACTAATGAGTGGGCATTGCAGTAAATCAAACTGGGTGAAATAGAGCAGGTGTAGCCTGGGTTTCTGTAATACAGCCTGTAGGCATGGTCTGCTTTGAGTTGGTGCTTTAAGCATGTCTTGGGAACCAGGAATAATGGCTTTGCAGTGGAGCTCTCCGCTTGGATCCTGTATTCCTTTCCATGTGCACCATGGGCACTTCACACCCTCCTGGAGCAGTGCTTGTCCAGACCACATCAGGAATGTCATGGGAAGCTCCAGTTAAATCTGCTGTTGTAACACAGTGCTCATAACTGAGTTTAATCACTGTCCACCGCCACGCACTGTGGTAGTGGGGTGTTAATCTCAAAGCTTTGGTAGCGGATACTGCTTAATGTACAGCTCAAAACTGAGACCACCTCATGACTGCTGTGGCCTGCTCTTCTGTCTTAGCCTGAACCCATTAGCAATCCATACAAGATTAAATATTACTGATATTCCACACTATTCAGGATTTCCCTTCAAGAGGCCTTGTTCAAAGCCACTGGTATGCTTGTCCTTATTCTTTTTCTCAGTATTGTGAATTCTTGTCACCACAGTCACTGCCTGCCCTGAATAAAATTGCCTTCTTCATTTTAAGGTCACCTTGGTGAAGGACAGTATTTCTTCCTGTTTGTCCTGGATAAACTTTGGAATCCTTGAGTATTCCTGAGATTCTTGAGGTATCCCAATTAATTGGATACTTGAGTGAGTTACTTCTCTGTTCTTTCCAGTCACATCTTACACAACAGTCCTGGGCTAATTTTTGCCTCTTTCTTGGAGATGGTCTAAAAACAGTTCATGTTATGGAAAAACTAAAAGATAATCTTGGCAAGGCACTGAGTGGGTAAAACAGCCTGGAGATTGTATCTACCATGAGAGAAGATGCTTCTCCAGCTGGTGCCTCTTCTCTTCTGTTTCGTGGGAGTTATATCACTTGCACAAAATATTTCTGTAAGTTCAGTCTTCTCTTTCAGGTTCCGTATAAAGTCAAAGTTAAGTTTTCATATCATAATATGTTCACATGCATTTTTTGACCGACTAAGTTCGTGGGTTTGTAGTTTTTCTTCAGGGTCCCATTTAAGACTTACCCCAGACTTTTGTGCCCTTTTAGCATCGCTTTTGTGACATTTTCTAGAAATTTAGTGATTAGGACTCAGTGCATACAAACTGCTCGTGCACTGCTGGATGCAGCCCCACGTTTTGGCTCCCTCTTAATTATCTGTATGATGTCCAGCATGAGAGGGCAGCCTGGCTTTGACTTACACGTGTCACTCAAATGGTAATGGCCTTATTACACCACTCAGCTGGTGGCCCATGTAATGCAGCCCCAGATCCAAACAGGTCCTGCTGAAATGCTTAAAGAAGGTAAAGCAGCACTGACAGCCATCTATCTCCCCTGCCAAGGCACTTGTTTGTCGCTGATCACTCCAGTGAAGTGCATGTATGTATCTGTATATTTATGTGGAAGAAGCAGGGGATCTTCACTCACATGATTGTCTCAGTAAAACACAATCTTCTTGTTTCCCTAGGGACCCTCAGTTGTCTGTGCACTTTAAAACTCTTCTGCTGGTCAACTTGTAAAGTTAGAACTGTGTGACTTCTTCCACAGTGTTCCTGGGAGTACCAATTTGGAATGAGAATCTTAGTAACTTTAAAAACATTGGTGCCACTGTCCCTTACACATCACTGTTCCTGCTTTCTCCTAAGTTAAATATAGAATAGCCTGTCTAGAGCTGCATGAATTGGTGTTTGTAACCTGCGTGTGACTTGCTGGTGTCTATTACTTTCTGCAGATTTAATACCAGCAAATATTACCCCGGGTTCTGTAGAATAGATGCCTATTTTAGGAAGCTTCTTAGTACATTGTACCTGTTGCTCTTCTGCTAAACGTATTTCTGTTCACCATTTATGGTCTAAAGGAAGCAAAGTCATGTGAGCTGTGGGATAAACACACACATTTAGGTCTCTGTGGCACAGTAGCATGCTGTTGTCATGTGATAATCTTCAGGCAAGATAAAATGTGCCCTTGCCTTTCAGATGGCTCTTGCAAAGGTTTCTTAACACTTGAAGAACTGTGAACCTTATTTTTGGTTGTCAAAAGGTGCCTCATCCTCAAAGTAATTTGCAGAATGCCAGTTCTGGTTTAATTTCAAATTTGTTAAAGGTTGCACATCTGCACTGTAGTTTGGGCATTATGTTCAGATTTCCAGGCTTCTGAGGGATTTAATGCCCCCTGATGATTTTTTCCATGTTCACCTTGAGACTATACCTGTGTTTTTGTTGAAGTTGTAGACTCTGCGTTTTCCTTCACACACTTGTACCTTGCCCCCTTGTGTTTCAGGGTAAGGATTGCTGCTGTGTAAGAGAACAAGTGTGACACCCTGGGTGGACTTGCTCTGTTTGGTGGGATGGTTCAAGCGTTTACGGGGGGAGGAATGTGGCTGTCATCTAAACTGCATGTACTGGAGGGATAAAGTGAGTGCCTCTGATTCAGAAGGCACAACAATGCCCAAACCATGCCTGTAGTCCAGATTCTCAATCCTACAGGTTTACAACTAATTGGTTTAAAACACCTGTCTAGGTAGTTATGGTGTTTTCTTTCCCCAGTTTACCCAGGTCTGCTTGGGGACCAGAGTTACTTTCCCTGTAGCACAGGAAAGTGATCAGAAGCATTTTAAGTTCTCAGCATGGATGTTTTAAAGCTTCATATTGCACTTGGCTGAAAGAGGGGTGGAGGGTGTGTTTACCTCTCCCAGCTGAGTTCAGTTCACAGGAAGGCAGGCAGGAGATGGTGGGCAACAAGACAGTAAATGAATTTATATTCCCCACTCTCCTGTTGCGTGTCAG
The DNA here is from genome assembly GCA_013400735.1 of Pomatostomus ruficeps. Taxonomy (NCBI): domain Eukaryota; kingdom Metazoa; phylum Chordata; class Aves; order Passeriformes; family Timaliidae; genus Pomatostomus; species Pomatostomus ruficeps. The sequence goes on along the minus strand of VYZT01030670.1, from coordinate 6,729 downwards.
GGTGTGATACAGGACCAGGTAGCTCTGTAACACCAGCTCCATAATTGACTAATCAAGTGCCTCATTTTGTGAAGTTCAAGTAACACAAATGCTGTTCTCCTCTGAAGTAAGTACTAACCGCACTTAGAAGAGTAATTATCTTTAAAGTAGGTCCTTGAGAAGGATACAGGAGGAACACACTGTCAGTGCTGCCAGTTAGTCTTAGAAATTGTTGGCACACGGCTTGTTACCCAACTTCTGGCTCAAACTGCTCTCATCCCTGCTAAGCTTTCACTTGTTTACTAGGTGCTTGCCATTCCACGCTGGTATTTTCTTTCCCTGATATTTTTTTCTGCACGTAAGTATCCAGCATGAATAAATAACAGTCTTACCAAAGATGAGGGCCCCTGTTTTCCACACAGACTGGGTACTACAGAGGCTGTGTATGCGTGGTGGCTTGAATTGAATTGCATGGTAAGGACATAGCAGAGCTTTCAGAGCCCAGCCATCATAGATGATGTGCTGTAGGGGTATTGAGAGAGGCTTGTTTGAGTAATTTCACCCAGCATCAGAATTTAGGAGTATTTAGTCTTAACTTCAGCTGAATCATATCTGCACTAAAACACAATGTTTTGTGATTGCCCATTTCGTTTCTACTCATGTTTCAGTTGCATTGCTAGTCAAATTGTTGATATTTGGCATGCTGGGGGTGTGCTGTTGCAAGGTGCATGCATGCTGTTTAGAAAAAGAGAATTAAGCTATCAAAGAAACTGATAAAATAATTCTTTGACAGCTGTTGAATCCTTAACATCTCTACTACAACAACATTGATATGCTGTGAGCACCAGCTATTTGCTTCTTGAAAGGCTGGGTGGGTCTGTTCTGCAAATGTTCTGCACCTTGATGTGTGCCCAAAATGCTCGTGTGAGTGAGTCTGGCAAACCTACTGCAGTGGCACAAGGGCTGAGACTGCTGAGGGGAACCCAGGACACACAGGTTGTGGGGGGAAAGTGGTTTTTCTACTCTTTTTTTTTTTTCCCACCTCTTCTGTGCTTTGGCAGTCTCCTGTGCTGTAACTCTGCCTTATGCTTAAAACATTTGGTTTGTGTCCACGCAGGCAGGTCTGGCTGTGGGTGTTTCTGCAATACCTTTCGTGTGCACAGTGCTACCTTCCATATGTCTTGTAAAAAACGGGGCTGGAATCCTCTGGCAAGGTGTTTGTTTAACACTGGGTGCCTAAACAGAAACTTCACTGGCACGGTTTGCTGCCTTTATATAAAATTCTACCTTACTGCTCATAAAACCGTGATTTGATGAATAAGTTAATTCAGTTTCTCACATTCTATTACCATCCAGTGGACAGTTACAGCACACTGGGGTATGAGGGTGTACTAACAATAGCTGACAACTGAACGTTACTCACTTGCAGAACGGTGTGGTCCTAATGCAGGCATTATGGAAACCTGGTTCATTACTTCCTAGCATACAGAAACCCCTAGCTGAGGGACCTTAACTCATGCTTATACCCTTCCATGGAAGCTTTGTGCCCCTCTTCAAAGCTGCAGGCTTCATTATTCCATCAATTTCAGTGAACAGCTTGCTTAACTCCTTATGAAACCTGTTTTATTATGGCTGCAAAATGTATGTTGAATTAGTCTGCAGTTTGGCTTAGTCTTTTTTTGCATGCTCAAATAAATAATTGTTTACAGCATCCTCTTTGGATTTTTGCAGCTAAGCCAGTTTCTTATCTGTTTGTATAAATCCTTCATAGACCATGTCTGTGAGGTCAATGCTAAAATAGGTCCTGGTTAAAGGGAACTGTGTTTGCATTTGTCAGCAATCAAATTTTAAAAACAAGTTAGTGAGTTGGCCTTTGAGAATGGCAAGTGGTTTTGCCTCTAGGAAGTTGTTTCAGAAGGCTGTGCCAACTCTATACCTCCCTAGGCTTGCTCATACTAGTGCTCTCTGGCAAAGCAGTTTAAGAAATGTCTTGGGCAGGATTTTCATAAATCTGTTCAGCCCAATCAGAAGCTTCACTTAATAGAGCAATGTATAAATAGTGCGGGGAGTCAAGTGACCATCAGCTGGTCTGAATGGGTTTGACCACTACAGTCACAGGGTCTGAGGTATGCAGGAGCTGGGATCACTGAAAACACGCTTTGCTGCAGAGATATCCTGGCTCTGGCGTAATTATGTAACTGCAGAGGAATTCATGTGTGTGAGAATGGGTTTTAATTGGACACCTGTATTTAATGTTGGTTTCACCTTCTGTGTCATTACCTTCGGCTTTCAGAAAAGAAAAGTTACTGCCGTGATTAAGTTTCCCATTTTGTTAAGTGGTGTGTGTTGCAGTGCAGAGCTGAACTGCACTATTATGCATTTCCTTTATAAACTCTGTGCCTCCTCGCTTGAAACAATGCACTGATCTGTTTTACTGAATTCAGGACTTAAGACATAATGGCTCTTTGCCTAAGTTCATATTAGGTAATTAGAAGTTCTTGGCATGCTTGGTAAATGCTGAAATTCCATTGTGTTGTGCATTAAGCATGGGGAAATATTTCTTCAACTGCAGTGCCAGTGCACTAAATTATGTGTTTGGCTGTCTCTGGTGATGGCTTTATTAAATCTCAGTGAAACTGTCAGCTCTGGGCTTGCAGGGATGCTGGCTTGCTTTTGTTTGGGAAGTTGCTGAAGCCAACATCCAGGTAATGATTTTTTTTTTTTAATTATTTTTATTAAAAACACCCAGCTTCCCCACTTAAAAATATCACAATATGGATTCTAAACAAACCAGTAAAATAACACCTATTTCTCTGTGCTCACTTCACATGGCACCTGTGGCTGTGCTGTCCAGGACAAAAATATTTTACCAAATTCAGTAACTTCATGGGAGGAACTATTGTCCAAACAGAAGTAATTGGTATTTCCCTTCTTCCTTTCCCCACCCACCAAAGTATTTGTACTGAATAGCTTTTCCCTGCTTTCGTTACAGATTTTAACGCTTGTCAGTGCCATCCCTATCCTTAGAATATATTAGCCTTGCCTTTCCTATCAATTCTACAGCTTTGGTTTTAAAAGTTACTTGTTTAATCCAAACCAGAAAATGAATGATCTTCAAGTACATCAGGACAAGAAACAAAACAGATACATAGGGCACCATTCTATCATAGTAAACATACCTTGATTCAGCAAGTAAAGGTATGAGTTTGCTAGGAGGTGATTCACAAGTTTTCTAGTCACCTGCCTTGTTATTTAATGAAAAACACACATCCAGTCGTTTTTTTCTAATTTTAGCATGATATAGTGATGGACTTGGTTGCATCTTGCCTTTTTTTGGCAATAAACCTTTATATTAGAACAGTTCACCAGTGTCAAAAGCTCTGCCTGCTGGTTTTATAGATGACAGATGGTGGCTTTTTTTCAGTAACTTGGTATTTCTTGCTTTCATGCGGCAGTGAGACTCCTGTCTGCACAAATGCCGAACCCAGGCACTGCTCAGGATTGTGGTACAGCTCGAGGCTTCAGGTTACATATGTGCAGAGAGCTCCTGCATCTCTGAGGTGTTCACAAACCTCCTCCTTTTCCCTTCCTGCGGGAGCTCTGAGTTTGAAGGGACCCAACCCTTTGTCATCCGAGGAGCTGGACCTTTTCCTGCTGCCTGGGTTAGGGGATAAAATAAAATGGGGTGCAATGCACACCCTCAGAGGTCTGGGGGAATTTCACAAGTCTGGGGGTCCTTACAAAACACTGCTCAAGAGCTGCTCCTCAGCATTACCTGCCCTAAAATAGGGGGTGATATCTGGGCTCAAGGCTCTGCCCATCCCCTCACCTCACTTTTCTGCTTAGAGTTGTGAGGGCTCTGGCTAAAACTCGCAAATGACAGAATAGTTGATGGTGTAACAAATCAAAAGTATTTTCATTAAAATAAAAATTCTGATTTAAAAGTAACATTTGTACCCCCAGAAATATCATAAAGCTGCTGTCTGAGCCTCTTGGTCCCCCCTTGAAGATGCAGTGACTGTGCTTTCTCTGGCTTGTTCCAGAACCTGCTTGACTGAGGATCTGAGATTTTTCCTCTGGGTGACCCCAAACCCGAAGTGGCTGTGGGGGAGAAGCTCTGTCTGCTTTTGTGGGATGGTCCTTGCCCTCCTGGATGCTGCTAGGCCCTGCTAGGAGTGTTGTGCTCTGAGGTTGGGAATGGCCTTAGCTCCAGGCTGCAGTATGGTGGCAATACTGCAGCGGGATGTGTTGGCTTGGCTTGAGGAGGATTGAAGCCTGGGAAGGGTGAAATTGTTGCCTGCAGAAGGAGGGAGAAGTGGACAGGTTGCAGGGAATGAGTTGTGCAAATAACTGAGGTGAGGGCTCCAGCAGAGAAGTGCCTGTGTTCAGTTCCCAGCTTCAGTGCGTCTGCTCTCGTGCCTCTGGTACCTATTCCTGGGAAATCTCTCCCTTGTGCCAGCTCCAGAGGGTGGCATAGGTACTGTATAGGGGCTAAATGATATTTGTTCATCATTAATAAATGCTATTTGTGAAACTCTATTGTGGAAAAAAGTCCAGCAGGGCATGCATGATTCTATTACAATGGGGGCAGAGTGACTACCACACTTTTCCAGAAGTATCTGACAACAAGCTGTTCTCTTATTTCCTTTCCAGCAGACCAGTCTTGAATCACTGCTGATATTGCTATAATCTAATCAAACATTAGTGGTAAAAGTGCTCCAAAAAATAAATTATTAAAAATACATAAAAATTCTTACAGTCAGTTATGGTTCTGTGTTTAAAAAGAGGGGAAAAAAATTACTTGGCAGGCTGATGACAGTGTTAAAATACTCTGTCATTGAAGCTGAAAATCTTCCCAATTCCCAGATAAATGTTTTATTTAAACAAATACTTGAAATATTTAAAGAGCTGTTCTAACTTCATGGGCATTTTTTGTTTTCACCAATAATGACATTTCTTGCAATGAAAGTCTTAACACTTATAAGACTTCAAGGAGTTACCTGGAGAACATTTCAGCCACCACTGGAAGGCCAAGCTAGGCATGCAGCCACTGGGATTTTTCTCAGATGTTCTGCACTGTTCTGGGGCAGTTCCCGAGCTGGCAGAGAGGAGCCAGGATTTCTTCGTTTAACAACAGAGAGAGAAGAATTTCAAACCACCATGAATGGGAGTTTTTTATGCAAAGACTTGATGTGCTGGACTGATTTCTAACAGAAACTAAGCGTCTTCCCTCATCTCTGCTAAATTACACAGGAGTTGTACTTTTTTCCCCACTGCAATATGGGTTATGTTTTCCCATTCCTGGGTCGCCCCTGTGCCTATAAATTTACTTTTATTTACTGAATACCCTTTCTGACAGACTAAGAACAGCCTAGTTTTGCATAATTCATGGGTTTTTTCGTGGTGTTTTGTACAATATTGTTGGAGGATTAAGAAGAAACTTAATGTGACTTTGGTTCTGCTATTATTCCACTTCACATTTGGGAGCAGTTATTATTTGCTTTTTGGGGGCAGGTCTTTAGTAATACGTGGGGATGAAACAGGTTATTTCAGAATAAAGATTAGGAACACTGTGAGTACTTTTTAAATGTAAAAGCTAATGACTGCATACCTGAGGTGACTGTTGGGGCCACACACTTTTCTGTTTGCTGTCCACAAGAAATCTGTGTGACACCAACGGTGGAAAATTCTTTATTTACGAAGGCTAATCTACAGAACTCTTTCACATACTGATTTTAATTTTTTTTTCCTGATTGTTTCTGCAGGTCGTGTTGGATTAATGCTGTGGATCAATCAACCCAGAACCCGTAGTTGCCCATCAGTCGCTCAGTAGTCAGTGTAGATTCTGTCCTTACAATCAGCAGCTACATCTGGCTACTGGGTCTCTGATGACATCTCCTATCTCCTGTCTAGACTTTTTGTTGGATTTGTGTCTCCTCTCCTGGGTGCAGAACAAGTTCACAGTGCGAACAAGTTAACGCCTGAGGTGTGGCCCCAAATAAAGGATTGGATATCTGTTGGATCTGCTTCACAGTGGGAATCAGATTAAATACCTGGATGTTGTGGATTGGAAAGCAGCAGCCTTTTCTGTAGCCTAGTCCTGGGCTTTACAGTGGTCAAAACTGATGAGAATATTTGCAAATTTGAGCTAAGAAAATAGTTGGACTTCACTTTTTTTTCAGTGAAGGATCTTAAACCTCTCCTGCCAAGGGAAGGGACTGAAACACCTTTGCTGATTGCATAACTAGGGTCTGTCAGGGGAGGAAGCGTACTGTGAACTGGGATGTGCACAGCTGCCTTTTATCAGTTCTGTGTGAAGACTGTCCAGGTTTGGGGCATGAACCTGGCATACAATGTAGATTTCTGTGTTTGTTAAGCAACAGCTACATTGTCTGCTGGGTTTCCAGCTGCCTGGAAATACAAAGTGGAGGGTTATCTACACTTTTTTTTTTTTTTTTTTTGTAAATTTACCCCCTTTGGCTCTTTGGGGAAAAA
>VYZT01030669.1:0-35878 GCA_013400735.1 Pomatostomus ruficeps | reverse complement strand
ATCCCGGTGCAGCCCCAGCACCCTGAAATTCCCAAGGGACCCTTCTGGAGCTGCTCCAGGACCCCCTGGATGCTTGGGGGATCATTTCCCAGCCCTCACACGACACACAGAAGAAACCAAACGAGCATTTCTATATCCAGAGGTTCCCAATTACTCGAATCCCTCCTCCCCAGCAGAAGGGCATAAATCAGGCTGCTCGTAAATTTGTGCTTCACTGCATTTGCAACACAAAAGCAGTTTCTTCCCTAGGGACAAAGAGAAGTAGCAGCACTTCAGAATTCCAGCATTTCTGTGAGCAGGCTTGTTTCCAAAAATTAGAAAACAAAATACAGGAATTGGAATACTTCAGCAGCTAAAAAAAAAAAAAACCAATATCATCCACCAGTGCTTTTCAGCACTATCTGCTCTGGTTCTGCTCCTCTTTTCCACCTCATAGCAGGATACACCCCATTTCCCCCCTGAAGAGCAAGAAAATGGAAGTTTGCTGAAAGCCAGAGCAGAACCAGAGGGAGAAACTCCTCATCCATTTCCACTGAGGGCTGTCTGCTGCAAAGCCCCAGGCTTCAAGGACAGTCAGGCATTTGAGGAAAAATGTCTTCATCTTGTTCCTCAGACCATTGGAAGCACATGTGATAAATCTGGAGAACAGCTTGCCAGCTGCATATTCTAAGGAGGGAGAAAATCAGGGCAGGAGAGGGACAATCTTGAGTAAACAGATTAATTAGGGTAAAATTAATGATTCTGAAGCAAGAGCCACGGGGGACGGGGTCCTCCTCCCTGCAGACTGAATCACTGTGATAAAGGCCAGCGGTGGAAAAGCCACCTGACACGGAGCTCCAGATCCATCAGGATTTTACCCAAGGTCTTCAATGAGATGAAATAAGGCCCCAAATAAATAAGAATAAAGCCCAAGTCAGGGAAACAAGTTCAGCGTAGCTCTGGCTGCACATGCAATGCCTTGTATACACACACACCCCTCGGCTCCCCCAAAATCTGCTGTCCAGCCCCTCAGTGTTCATTTCCAGCATCGCTCAGCACCTTGAAAATTATTAAATAATCCCTCTTTTAACCTCCAGGATCTGAAATCGTAAAATTTGGACGAGAACTTGGAGCTTGCTAGAAAGAAAGAAAGACAATGAAGTATTAAATTGACTTGTGAATTCTGAGTCTCCAAAACTCCTCAGAACCACTTCCAGAACAGTTTGCTACACACGGTTTTGCTGGCTAAGACATCAGAATTCCTTAAAATTCTTCACTCTGGATGCTTTTTTCCCCTTTAAATGAACTTCCAGGGTAAAACACGAAGATATTTCTCATAACCGGTGTCTCTTGTAATCCTAATGGAGCAGTACCCCAAGCTGATATTTAATTCTCCTTGTTCACGTCCAAGTGTGTTCAGCTGAGTGTTCAAACTTCCCAGCTCCAGCTGATCATACGGGAAGGCACTGAAGTATCCAAGTGGAAGGTGTTATAGGCAATTTAGCTTTTAATTAATCCAAACTCGGAGCTACAATGATGATACACAATTTAATTTTATGTTTTAATCGGTCCCTAATAGAGCATTTTAATCTCCAGAGCACGCGCCCGCGTTTGGAAGGGTGCGGTGGAAGGCTCAACCGAACTCTCCACATCACTGGGGAAAAACCAGGCCCTGAATTTTAATTAACCTGAGAACAACAGGTCAAACAAAGCTGTGAGAAGTGAGAACTGAGGCAAAATCCCCAAACTTTGCCTCACTTAAACAAAGACACTTCATTTAAAAAAAAAAAAAAAATCATAGGAAACAACATCAGGAATTACAGAGAGCCCAAACAATTAATGAAGGAAAAGGGGACATTTTCCACTGTCCCGGGGTGGAAGCCCCATCCAGCCTGGCCTTGGGTACTGCCAGGGATCCAGGGACAGCCACAGCTTCTCTGGGAATTCTATTCCAGGGCCTCAGCACCCTCGGAGCTGCACGGAGCAGCAGGGAGCTGCAGGGAACATCTCCAGCCTGGCAGGGGTTTTAGATGTGCAGAACAAGAAATCCTCCAGCAAACCCCCCCACCCAGCACAACCATCAACAGGATCAACAAGGAACAAAAGCTCCAGCAGCGAGAATTCCTCGTGTCCAACACACAGCAAGCTTTCCTACCGAAATGAACATCAAAAACATCATTTTTTTTTTAATCATGGAATCATTAAGATGGGAAAAAACCTCCAGGACTGAGTCCAAGCTGTGACTGATCCCCAGCCCAGAGCTCTGAGTGCCACCTCCACCCATTCCTGGGACACCTGCAGGGCTGGGCACTCCAAAGCTCCCTGGGCAGCCCCTGCCAAGGCCTGAGCACCCTTTCCATGGGGAAATGCCTCCTGAAAATTATAATAATCAAGATGATTAAGTTTTATTTCCAAGGCCCCTTGCCTGGGTTTGCCCCGATGGACACAAACCAACCCAGACAGAGCCTGTGACATGGTGAGAAATCTCCTCTCCCTGCAAAGTCACCAAGTCCAGATCTCATGCCTGGGACTCAGCAGCTTCCAGGGGACACCAGAATCATCTTCTAATTTCAGGAACTCAACAGGGCACCAGCCCAGGCAGACATTTTCACACAGAGCACGTGGTGAGGAGGCCTCCAGGCTCTGACAGGATGCCCAGGCAGTGGGTGGTGACAGACCTTTTAGGCTCCCAGTAAATAAAACTGTCAGAACAAGAAAAATGAACAGCTGGGAGTGTGAAGAAGAAAAAAACCAAAATTAATTGAACTTGATCTGTACATCAATTTAGCCTCTGGGGCAAACGAAAATTACTTGGCTCTTACCAGCCTGGAAACATGCAGCTCTGTGTCCGGGGTGATGCATGTTCCAGGCTGAATCAGCGGAACCAATTAAGGAAATGTGACTCCCTGCCTTTGTCCTGAGGCACCACCTGCTGCAGAGACCTTGCTGCGAGTCCCTGCCACGCTGGGAAGGACAAGAGGAGTGCTCAGTGCTCCAAAAATGCTCTTCCCTCGTCTCCCAAAACCCAAGGATCTCTCCCATGCCGTGTGCTGGTAACACACTGAGAGCTTCAAAGAGTGGGATCACCTCGTTCAATGCAGTGAGGGCAGAGAGAAAAGAGAATTTACTGGATTTTGCAATTTATGGTCGTGAAAAAAAATCCCTCAGACAGCCAGAAAACAGCAGGAGAAGCGGTGAACTCAGAGCCTGGAGAAGACTGGAAGGTTCCGTGAGGGGAATGCAGCTTCAGCGGGGAAAAAGGAACGAGGAATCAGAGCCATGAGAGGAAAAATGCAGCTCCCTCCTCTGTCCCCCACCAGAATCACTGACCATGAACCACCTCCACACGGAAAACACAAAACCAGCCCAAATCTTCTGCTGAAGATTCAGATGAGCTCCACAGTCTTTTTCTTGAAGCCAGCAACAAAACAATTCCAAGCAATATTACCCATTCCAAGCTGGAAACACATTTTGACAGTTTCCAGTTACTAGGAATTCACAAGGGGATTTTCTGGCTTAAGTAAAAACCATCCAGGTGTTTCCAAAGCAACCTGGAGGTGAACACACCGCTGGATTTCTCTACTTTTCAATCTGCCTTGGAGGTGAGCAGGCGCTGAATGACAGCTCTGAAAGAAACAGAAACACAGAAAAAAATCCCTCTCCTGCATTCAGTTCTTTCCCACTGGATGTTTAAAAAAAATTCTCCAAACTTGTCATAAGGGCCCTAAGGGCCGGGAGCTGAACTTGGCTGATCCTTGGGGCTCAGGGTATTCCACGATTCTGTGAAAACCTTGGAGAGGGGCGGAGAGATGGGACACATGGATTTCCTCTGAGCAGACAGGGAATATTCCATTGTCTGCTGCAGAAAGATTCGCTAACAAGCATCACAAGGAAGATTTCTTCTGCAGAACTGGCTCCACTGAGCAGTGGGAAGTGAAAACCCAAGAGCTTTTCCTCTCACAGTGGCACAAGAGTGTGAAAGAGGCTTGTTGAGATGATCCTTCACACATCTGACACCCAATGAGCAGCAGCTGGATCCGGTTCCATGGTCCAGGCTGCTCTGACATCTTCCCAAGGAACACCCTGCAGGCCAAGGAGCTGGAATGTCTCATTTCCACAAGAAACAATTCACAAAATTAAATAACCAGCTTCCAGTTCTGGCCAGGAATCGTTCACAGAGCAGTGGGAAAGCCAGCAATTCGGACACATCCTTGGCTGCCCTCACAGATGAAGGTTCCTGGAGCAGCCTGGGGCAGTGGGAGGTGTCCCTGCCCATGGCAGAGGGTGGGGTGGGATGGGCTTGGAAGTCCCTTCCACTGCCAACGGCTCTGTGATTCCGTGGGGGAACAGAGATGACAACTGTCACGCTTGAAGATGATTGCCTGTGAAAGCAAGAGCTTTGCACAGCTTTTATTGCTATTTTCAAAAGCTGACGGTTGGGGAAGAGCTGCCAGGGAAGGCTGCAGAGTCAGCAGACGTGGCGCTGCTCGTTTCCATCACAGAGCTGTGAGGGAGGATGGAGGAGGATGAAGCCCAGCAAGGCTCAGGCGAGTTCCTAAGCCTGACTGCTCCATGGCAGGGATGCCTGAAGGGCTGGTGAGAATCCGAGGCAGCCCCAGCAGCGCAGGGCAAAGGGCATTCCCTGGGTTTAATGGGATCCCAGGGGCACAACTCGGCCCAGGTGGGAACAGCCGAGCAGCACCCCCGGGTCCAACGCGGATCCAATTGGATGGAGCTCAGCAATGAGCAGATCGACCTCAAATCCCCAATCAGGAACTGAACCAATGAGGGAACTGTCCCCCATTCTAATTACCCCCCCAAGGGAGACTCCAGCCCAGCTGAACAAACCTGTTACAGAGAGGAGGCTCCGGGCAAGGCTGGAGCATCTGCTTTGGAGACACTCGGGATGTTCCGTCTGCTCCCCTCAGAGAAGCCCCAAGCTGAGCTCAATCTCAGCCCCCAAGGGTTCTCCACATGTAGGGCTGAGGGACAGGGAGTGTTTGTGAAGGGGACAGGGAAAGGGGATCAAAATGGATAAGAAGACAAAAAACCATCAGGAATTTTCAGCTGCTCTGGGCAGGGCAAAACCCATCTCACTCTGCGTTCCTGCCTCAAACTTCAGCCACCAGAAGCAGCTGAGCATGGCCTCTCCCTCAGAAAACAGCAGGAGAAGCGGTGAACTCAGAGCCTGGAGAAGACTGGAAGGTTCCGTGAGGGGAATGCTGCTTCAGCGGCTAAAAAGGCACGAGGAATCAGAGCCATGAGGAGAAAAATGCAGCTCCCTCCTCTGTCCCCCACCAGAATCACTGACCATGAACCACCTCCACACGGAAAACACAAAACCCGCCCAAATCTTCTGCTGAAGATTCAGAGGAGTTCCACAATCTTTTCTTTTCTTTTTTTTTTTACTAAGCCAGCCTGTAAGAGGAGCAATCCACTTGTAGCTGATGACTATTATTTACATTTGTAATAATGTATTTCAAGAGCATAACTAATAGCCTGCAGTAATTTAGTCAACAGAATTCCTCCGTTTGACATCCCTTCGGAGGAATTATGAAACAAACCCTAAACAGATGCTGACAAGCTGTTCCCAAACACGGATGCAGCAGCATTTTTAAAAACCGCTTAACTAATCAACATTTGAACGTAAAAACACTGCTGGTGACCTGCATTATCATGCACACTGTGTATTATTTCTCCCTTCTAAATCAAGAATTCATTATCATATTTGATTTCTCACGCACAGCCCCACAAACCCTATTTACCCTCTGGCTCCTCAGCCCTCACAGCACCCTGAGAATTTAATATCTCATCTAGAGCTTTGTTTTCCTCATCTCATCCAAAAAACCCCCACACCTCAACACAAAAAAAAGCCCCCAAAACAATTTAAAAAATATAAATCCCAATCTTATTGCTGAGGCGCCCACAGGAACTCCTGTGGCCCAAGCACAAGATGTTTGACAAAGATTTTTAGTTTAAAATCGTTTCAATGCAAGGGGAAACGCAGAACGTCCCTTGTTAATTTATGTCAACGGTTAATTACCTTCAGTCAAATATTTACAGCTTGTTTACAATTTCAACATCAACAATTTTGACTTGAAGTCATTTTATTTTGTTCCACGTCTGACTGCAAGAACGAAACCCTCAAGCACTAAAAAAAAAAAAACCAAACCAAAAACAAACAACCTGCATCCAAAAGATCACCCTGCTAATTATTTTTCCTGCTTGTGTGAAGGGTGTTGGTGCTGCTCTTACTGTTAAAGTTTTATTATTAAAATGTCATTTTAACTCTGAATAAGAGCAGCAATCCTGGGAAACACCCAGATATTCAGAAGGAGCTTCCAACAGTCCCATTTGCCTGTTCCTCTTGGTTCTGCACCCTTTTCACATCCATCAAACCCCCAATTCGGGCAGCCCAATTTCCACTTCCTCCTCACCCCAACAGCCTGATGAGTCTGGTGAACAAGGACTGCAGCAAACCCACTCCATCTTCCCAATTATTTGGAGTTTCCAACACACCTGACCTGGAGGACATTCAGGGAATCCTGAAATAGCAAAGAATCGCCACCAGAGCTGCTGCAGGCTGCTCCAGGCAGATAAATTCCAATCAGTGATTCCAACTGGGCACTTCCAGGAATGAAAGCCTGGTAACCTCCAAAGGCAGGCAGGGGAACAGCCTGGAACAGCCACCAGAACTCTGCTTTTCCTTAATTACAGCCCAGGAGTAACGTGGGGAAGGTTGATCTGTAAAGGGCAGAAAACCAACGCAGAGTTGTGAGCAGAACCTGCCTGTAGGTAATGAAAACAAGCAAAGAACTGCTGCCTCTGTCATGCAGGGATCCACAGGGAAGCCTTGGGAAGGTGTTGATGTTTCCTCTGGCATCAAAATTACCAATCAGATCATCAAAATGAATGATAAACAACAAACCAAAAAAAAAAACAAAAAAACAAAACAAAAAAAAACCCCTAAAACCACACAAACCTTTACACAGCTGAAGAGAAAAGAAAGAGAAAAATCCTCTGAGCAGCTGTAACCCAGTGGTCAAAATTCCTGCTTTCCTTTATGTGTATTTATATTCCACCCCATACACTGCTACTCCTTATTTACTAACCCTTTATTTACTAACTCCTGGCACACACAACTCTTTTGCTTCATAAACTCACATCAGGCTACAGCTACAATGCTTACAGCACTAAATATTTGTGTCCAGGGGAGTTTTCACTGAAATGGCTCCAGCCAAAGTCGTACGAACTGCAGATCTCCACTACTAGGATCCAGTTTTTCCCAACTATACACAGAATAGCAGAACACACTGGGGAAAAAGAAAGCTTCAGAGAAGGAAAACATCCCCTGTGTTTTTGTTCTGCATCTCAAAGCAAAACACTCAAGGGGAAAAAACCCCATAAAACCCAAAAAGAAAACTCAGCACATTCCGATTCAGGATAAATCCCAAAGCTGGATGCTTGAAGGAGGGAGGAACCCAAAAAGCTTTTTCAGCAAAACGGGATATTTTGAGTATCCAGGGAAAGTGAGCTATTTCTGGGTTTCCACAGACAAAATATGACACTAAGAAATCCAAAATATAGGTAGAGGCCAACAGAGATGAAGGTCAGGTGTATCACAGAGTTGTGTTTTCTTCATTTTTTTGGTGTAGCTTTGCCTTCAATCCCAGTTCTGGATCCTGCAACCTGCACTCCCATAATGGAGTTAATGACATCAAGGTGCAGGAGTGTGGAGGAAGAGAAGGAGCAGAAGGAAAAGCCTTAAACCTGGGCAGGAACAGCCCCGGACACCGGGACAGGCTGGGGGGACCTGATGGAGCAGCTCTGTGGGGAAGGACCTGGGGGACACCGAGCTGTCCCTGAGGCAGCAGAGTGTCCTGGGGCCCAGGAGGCCGAGGGGATCCCGGGCACTGGGCAGAGCATTCCCAGCAGGGCAGGGAGGGCTCCTGCCCCTGTGCCCAGCCCGGGAGCTCCTCTGCAGGGCTGGGTCCAGCTCGGGAGCCTCAGCCCAGCAGGGCCAGGGAGCTCCCGGAGCTGAGCAAGGGCCTGGAGCATCTCGGTGCCCAGGAGCGGCTGAGGGAGCTGGGGCTGCTCAGCCTCGAGAGGAGCCCCAGCTGAGAGGGGCCCTCAGCCCTGGGGGTCCCTGTGTGCAGGGAGGGGCCCAGCAGGGCCCAGGCTCTGCCCCGGGGCCCAGCAATGGCCCCAGAGGGACGGGCAGGGCCTGAGCCCAGCAATTGCCCTGCACAGGAGGCAGAACTTCTGCCCTGGCCAGTGCCCAGCCCTGCCCAGATTGTGCCCAGAGCCTGGGGGGTCTCCTCCCTGGGGCTGTCCCAGAGCTGTGTGCACACCCTGCTGTGCCCTGGGCTCTGCCATGGCNTGGTGAGCATTAAGGAGTGAGGAGTTCAGAGAAACCCCCACCACGACACCATGCTCGAGTACAAGAGAATTCAGGCTGTGAATGTGTTCCCAGTGAGGCAGCTCATGAATATGAACCACCCAGCACTGTCACCACCACACCAAATCAAACCTCCAAAGGCTGCAAGGAAAAAAAACCAAAAACCACTGAAATTAATAAACGTCTTTGTTGCTGGGAATCTGTCTCTCCCTCCCCAAAAGAGTTACATGCATAAATTAAGTGTAAACAGGCTATTTTGCACTTCAGAGATCAACTCAGAAATCCTCCCCATTCCAAGTTCTCCACTGCAAGGCAAGAAAGGAATCCATGGATAAGAACAAGAATCAGACCCACACAGACCATGTAAAAAGGATAATCCCTCCCATTTCGTCTCTAGTTTCAACCATTTCTCCTCTAATATGCACCTACTGTATTTGCCAATATTGCAATTCTGATAATTATTGAGAGAGAAGCTGCAGCATTTTCAGCCAGCAAAATTCCAAGGAAGAAGTTTTCTCTTGGCAGCATTTGTGGATGTTGGGGGTGTGGATCACCACCCGAAGGGTTCTTTGAACACAATGATCTGAAACTTTGTGTTTAGATTTAGTTGAGCTTTTCCCATCTGCACAAGGAGCAGCTTTGCTTTATTTGCACATTTACCAGGTGATCCATCCATCCCAAAGCATTAACTGGAAATGAGAGCCATAAAGCAGCTGATGGCTGGGTTTGCTAATTAAATGCGAGGTACAGATCTTATCCCCCTCCGCCAGCACCAGCCCATTTCATCCACAAACTGTTGTCCTTCTGCAAGAGATGTGGCTTTGATGAACACCAAAAATCCCCTCCTGCCAAAGTGCCCTGCCCTGCAGTGCCTGGGTGTGTATTTGCTTGTGTAGAGGGGGACAATGCTTAATTTGAGCATTTTGCAATGCAAATGAACCCTGGAGACAGCTCAGGGTGTGGGGTTTACATTTCCTTTCCTGAAAATACCGAAGAGTTTGGACCGCCCATCTGTCTGTGCTCTTTGTGCAGGAGCATCAGACCTGCTCAAAAATACAATTCTTCATGTCACACACGTGTGACATCATGGAAACAGACTGGTTTGGGTTGGAGGGACCTGAAAACTCATCCAGTTCCACTCCAGGGACACCTTCCACTATCCCAGGTTGCTCCCAGCCCCGGCCAGCCTGGCCTTGGACACGTCCAGGGGTGGTGAGTCCATGGGAAACACACCCGGATGAACCCGAGATTAATGCTCGTGCTCGTACAGTGGTGGAAAGCTGCTTTTCCAAGGGATGCTCCTAAAAATAATCCCTGTATTTCCCTCCCCTCCTTTCTCTTCCCTTTTTTGAAAGGTCATCTTACTGAACAAGTGACTCACAAGAGCCAGGAGCTTTAAAGCAAATCAAAGTTTCCAGTCGGGGCTGACAGACCCAAAACCACTTCAGCCCAAATCCTGAAGCAAGAAACGTCCCCGCGGCTGAGAGCTGCCAGGGACACAAGGACCTTGCCAGAAGTGCAGGAACCCAAACGTGAGTTAGGCAGACGCTCTGCACAGGAAAACCAGGACCAGAATTCAAGCAGAGATGAGACTTGGAGAAAAGAATCAATATTTATAGGAAAATTAAGGTCGCTGGAAAAAGATACTGTAAGGGAAGAGCAGCTGGTTCTGACAAGTACAAAATAATAAGAAGAAAGTAACAACAACCTGAACAACTGTAAGAAAACTCCTGAAAGGCAGGATCTGAGATGAGAAGGGAGCATGGCATCCATTTCCACAGGTGGGAGGAGAACTCCCAATGTTTTCCCTAAAATCACCTTTTATTTCAAGCAACCTCTGACTAAACATGGAATCCAGCTAAAACCAGAGCCGCAGGACCATCAGTTCTCAGCTTTCTCACAGCATCACATCCCAGGGTGGCTCCGTTTGAAGAAGCCCTCACAGACCATCAAGTCCAACCTTCCCCCAGCACTGCCAAGGCCATCCCTGTCCCCAAGTGCCACATCCACACTTTTAAATCCCTGCAGGGATGGGGACTCAGCTTCACACTGCAAACACGAGGTGCTATTTGAAGAATTGCATCAATGAAACCACGTTAAAAACCAACAGATGGGAGCTGAAAAAAAAAAAATTTGGTTTTCTTGGTTCTGCCTTTCCTGGAGCAGCACCTTATTTCCACAAGGACTGAGATCCAAACAAACCCACAAATCCTAGCTGGCTCTGCCACACCATTTGCAGGAGAACCATTACTCCCTCAGCCTCGTTGCATGCAATTTAAATTAGCAGATTCAATTAGGTTTGTGCAAAATAAAATCCAAGACAACGCCCGTATGGGTATTTCCTTTTCACAACCTGTTCCTCCCTGTAAAAGCAAAAAACCACATCCCCCTGATTAAAGTAACAGAGGAAATGCTGTTCCTTTTTAAAGGCACTAATTAGATTTCTGTGAAATGCTGGAATACATGGATTTCTCAGTTCATTCCCAACCTCAGCCAAATCCCAATTTATCTCATTAGAGAGCAATATTTCAATCTCCCTTTTTTCTTTTTTTTTTTTTTTTTGCCACAAACCAAAGCCGGCACAGTTGACGCTCCAGCTGCAAACCAGTGGTGAGAATTTGTGGGAGAACAGGGAACCCTTCAGTCACAGGGATGTCCCAGGGTGACAATTCTTGTAAACAAAGCAAGAGGCAGAAACCACCTGGCCTGGAGCGCTGGTGGCTGAGCCTGTGCTGCTGCAGGTGCTCCAGACCCGAATCAGCTTGGAAAACTCTCCAAGAGCAGGACAAATTCTATCAATCTTTCCCCCCAAAATCCTGGATGTGTGCGGCAGAATTCCTGAGTCTGCCCAGCAATTTTCACATTCCTGAATTTCCACATTTCAGACCAACTCGTCCAGTCCACAGGCTTGGCCTGAGAAGAGCAGGGACTGGCCAAACCAAAAAAGAAATCCTGCAAAAATTTGGTTTGAGAGCAGCATCTGCAAGGACTCAAGGTGCATTTTGGCTGCAGAGAAATTGGATAGAAGAGCAGGAAAGCTCAAATCTACTTGGAGGAAGCCTCTACCTAGAAGAAATGGAGGAACAGAAAGTGGGAAGGAAAGAAAACCAAAAATCACAGCCCAGACAGCGGGGGAAACCTGAGGCACTCAGAGAGATCCAGGAGCTGAGCAGCACAGCAGCTCCTCGGCCACAGCAGCCTCCTCACCTCCCAGGAAAGGTCCCAAACCTCTGCCTTGGCTCCAGATGAGAAACAACCTTCTGAGGTCAGCTGGGAATAAATTGTAATTCAGATCACTCAGCCCTGCCCCTCAATCAGCCACCGAAAGCAGGGGCAGGAGGAGAGGACCACCAAGGGTTTGGGGTTTTATCCTTAAAGAGCTGCTTGGCGTGCTGAAAACCCCAAAAACCTGGAGCCAAGGGTTAAATCCATCCAGCTGCTGACTCTGGCAATGCTGATGCTAATGCTAAAGGATTAAGTAAAGGGCAAAGAAATAAAAATACACAATAACTGCGAGTCAATACCTTAAAATACAATCAAGAAATAATAAAAAAACAAACCCCAGAACAAACAAATCGGTTCAATAAGCTTCATGTCCTTTTCAAAACTGCTCTCTTATTAATATGACTAATAAAGTTTGCCTACACCAAAGCAATAAGCCGTGCATGAGAAATGGGGAGTATAAATGCAGTTATTGTTTGGAGAAATCAGGGTACACACACTTCAGAAGCCCACAGGAGCAACATAAAGCCCTGTTCACAAGAACATTAATTCTGAATTAATTCATTGCTGTTCCTTTTAACGTGCACAACAGATTTAAGCTCATATTTATGACAGCTGAGGAGAAAAGCAGGTGCACCCACTCCTCCAGACTCGGAACACCCATCCAGCCTTTGGTAAAGGACGATAAGCCAGCAGACAGCACAACGCCAAAGCAGCCAAGGAGTTTTTTTCGTTTTTAAAGCAAATCTTCAGCTGCCTGTGCCCTTCCCAAAGACACAGTGGGGGAGCTGGGGATGAGCTCTGCCATCAGCCCCTGGTGATGTTTATGAACTCACACACGGCCCAGGTGATGCTCACAAACTCACACAGTGCCCAGGTGATGCTCACAAACTCACACAGTGCCCAGGTGATGCTCACAAACTCACACAGTGCCCAGGTGATGCTCACAAACTCACACAGTGCCCAGGTGATGCTCACAAACTCACACAGTGCCCAGGTGATGCTCACAAACTCACACAGTGCCCAGGTGATGCTCACAAACTCACACAGTGCCCAGGTGATGCTCACAAACTCACACAGTGCCCAGGTGATGCTCACAAACTCACACAGTGCCCAGGTGATGCTCACAAACTCACACAGTGCCCAGGTGATGCTCACAAACTCACACAGTGCCCAGGTGATGCTCACAAACTCACACAGTGCCCAGGTGATGCTCACAAACTCACACAGTGCCCAGGTGATGCTCACAAACTCACACAGTGCCCAGGTGATGCTCACAAACTCACACAGTGCCCAGGTGATGCTCACAAACTCACACAGTGCCCAGGTGATGCTCACAAACTCACACAGTGCCCAGGTGATGCTCACAAACTCACACAGTGCCCAGGTGATGCTCACAAACTCACACAGTGCCCAGGTGATGCTCACAAACTCACACACTGCCCTGGTGATGCTCACAAACTCACACAGTGCCCAGGTGATGCTCACAAACTCACACAGTGCCCTGAGCAGGCTGCACTCCCTCCAGAACCCAATCCAGGCTCTCAGGCACACCAGGAATAACGCATGGCCAGATTTCCTCCTGTCCCCTCAGCACCTGCGAGCTGCAGGTCTGGGAAGCGCTCACAGGATGCGTTTTGTGCGAGTTCCTGCGGGCATTTTTCCAAACTCACCTAAATACCTGCAGCAACTCCTGCAGCTCTCTCCTCTCACCCCCACACGTTCCTGAGAGCCTCTCCTGGTGTTCCCTGAGCAACCCACCCTGCTGGGCTGCCCTGCCGTGCTCTGGGGGATTGATGCCCACGGGGGCTGCACAGAGCTGGACGTGCTGCTCTTTGATTCCTGCAGACTCCAGCGTTCCCAGGGAGCTTGAGCTGAGCTTCATCTGCTCCCACTCCGGAAACTGAGGCGGGATCTGCACAACTCCCAGGCCAGGGACAGGCAGGGACAGGGGAGGCTTTTCTGGGCAGAAAGGTTCTTTCCAAGAAGTCCCATCTTTGTCACCTCCCCCATGGCCAACCCAAGCTGTTCTTCCCTTCCAGGACCTGAAGCAACCACGGAACCTTCACTCCTAAAAGCTTCGAAGTCACTGCGCTCCTCAAGGTCTCTGCTACTGATTCCATCTGCAATCAACCCAAGTGACCCCAAAAACCCCTAGGCTTCCCCAATATTTCACATTCACATGAAATGTCCCTAAAACACAGATGCTCTCAGCAGGACCTGTCTCCACACCCCTCACACCCCCAGAAGTGAAGCCTGGGCACCAGGGCTGCTCCAGCCCAGCAAGAGGGAACTTTCACCAATCCCAAATACAAAAGTTTAATGTATTAACATAATAAAAAAACTCTCAAAGCCACATCTCTCCCCCTCAAATGTGGGGGGGAAGCTATTTTAAATATCCACTAAGACTGGAGCAAACAGATTTCATAGGATGCAGTGATTTGGCTTTAAACCAATTCTTAATTAATTAAACTGTGAGCAGAAAAAACACTGGTTAGGAGACCAACTTCAATTTATTTCTTATTTTTTCCAGATAGTTTGCACAAGCTCTCTGTCAAGTTACATCCACAGCAAACCTGCTCTGATATCCAAATTTCAGCTAGACGAGATAGGGACATCAAAACCCAGAGACAAGGTACTGTTTAATTACTTCTGCAATTTTCCAATTAAAAAAAAAAAAAAAAACAACAACAAAAACTAAACAAACACGTGCTTGCAATTGAAGTAAAAACCAAGTTTGGAAACATCTCATTTTGCTCATTAGGAGTTGAGTCCACACTGCTTTGAAGTCTGAGCTCCACAATTTCAGGCTGGGAGGGGAGAAACTGCAAAGGGTTCGTTTTTCCTTTTTATTTTTTAACCGGCGTCTTGAGCAACATTTATCAATTCTAAATGCAAATGAAGCCGGGTTTAATTTTGCGCTCGTATTCCAAAGGCAGCTTGGCACACGCTGGAGTAACAAATAACACAGCAGATCTTAGGAGCTCAGGAAGGAGAGCAGAGAACACAGACCCACATTGCTAAGGCTTAAATTAGATCCCGTTCGCACGATCGCAGACACAGAAATTAAAAGCCCCGAGAAGGTTTGAATACAGAAACTGGCAACTGAGCACGTTTCACAGGAGTAGCAACCACTCCGAGGAGAAATTTTACTCTTCCCTTCAAATTCCAGCTCAGGTCAGCACAGCAGCGTTTGAAACTTCACTTCAACAGCTCCACATTCCCCGATTTTCTCATGCACATAAAACCAAGAGGCAAAAATCTCTTGTAAAAGGTGACCACGTCTTTCTCGTGCATTACAGCAAACCCCACACCTGACAGGGAACCCAAACTTCCACAGCTTTTAAAAATACTTTAAAGATTCCTCCCAGCAGCAGGAATTCAGGTTTCCAACTGAAGCTTTAAACATCTTTAATATTAAGTAATCAGATTTTCTCCTGCCTTCTCCCACAGCTGAACAGGCCGAGCCCTACCAAAAACTGCAGCACCCCGGAGCTGCTCGGGGTTTTTTGGGGAGGAATGAAGCTGCCACAGGTTTCCATCATTCCAGTCTCACCCGGCCCAGCAGGTTTCTCTCCAAGGATACAAACCTGCACCTCACATTCGCCCATTTCATCCTCCTTGGAAATAAATTTTAAACCCTGCAGGAACTGGCCAAGAAAATCAGGAGCCAGAAGAATCAGCTGCCCCAAGAAACTCCTGAGGGTGGCTGTGAGGCTGGGATGTCACTGTGACACTGGGATGTCACTGTGACAGCGCTGAAGAGCACGGATGGAAAGTTGGCCTTGAAATTCCCCCGCTGGGCCTGTCCCCACAGCCTTTTAAAGCATCTTGTTGGTTTTACGGGGAGAAGACAAGCTAATCACCGTGACAAATGGCAACATTTACACTGGGGACATTAATTCAGTGCCGAGCACATCACCTGGCTGCCACTCCGCTCCCACAGCGAGGCCGCTGGGGGCCGGGAGTTAAGCCCAGTTTTGCTAAACCTTTGTGTTCAGCTCCTGCCCGGCCTTGTTAAACCTTTGTGTTCAGCTCCTGCCCGGCCTTGCTAAACCTTTGTGTTCAGCTCCTGCCTCGCTCTGAAAGGCTGAGGGAGCGATTTTCTCCTTTCCCTCTGCCACAGTTACCCTATAAACCCCCCCAGCATTGCCTGCTTGGCTCTGGGGTGTATTCCTGACCTAATCCACGCTGGAAACATTCCTGGAGTTCGATGGGTGACTTGTCCCAGTAAAGCTCATGCATTTGTTCCAGTGGAGAGCGTGCCCAAAGCAATTTAACCTGGATTTCCCCTCATAACATCCCCACGGCAGCTCCTCGTTCCCTTAGCTGCCTGCACAGGTGTCAGGCCCAATCCCTAAACGCAAGGGGAGCCGGGAGTTAAGCCCGGCCTTGCTAAACCTTTGTGTTCAGCTCCTGCCTCGCTCTGAAAGGCTGAGGGAGTGATCTTCACCTTTCCCTCTGCCACAGTTATCCTATAAACCCCGCCAGCATGGCCTGCTTGGCTCTGGGATGTATTCCTGACCTAATCCACGCTGGGAAACGTTCCTGGAGCTCGGTGGGTGACTTGTCCCCATAAATCTCACACATTTGTTCCAGCAGAGAGCGTGCCCAAATTTAATCTGGATTTCCCCTCATAACATCCCCACGGCAGCTCCTCGTTCTCTCAGCTGCCTGCATGGGAGTCAGGCCCAATCCCTAAAAGCAAGGAGCTCTGGAAATCTCAAATTCCAAAAAAATGCTGGTATTTGCTTTATCCTAACCAATTATTAGAAGCTGCTGAGCACCTGAAGAGCTCAGGAGCCAGAGGAAAGCACCACAAGAGTCCCCGCCACAGCCCCAGGGCAACTCAGGGTTTATCTGGAATTTGTCAGTGAATGGTTGAGTTCCCCAGAAGTTAAAATTTCTGCCCAAAAATACAAGAAGGCAAAGCGGGATTTGCAAAATGTCAAACCCATAAATCTTGAAAAGCCGCGATTTGTTTCTTCCCAGCTTTTGGGAATTAATGGGATTACTGAAAGCAAGGTATGGAAAACAGGAAAAGATTAAGCCTTCATTAATTTATGGAGCAACTGATTAAGCGATATTGCTGCTCTACAGACTAAAACTAACATTTAACAGGCTGTTAAACAGCCGTAGGTTAAAAAAATACCCCTCCGAAGTGGCAACCTTTGAAAAATTCAGGATGAACCCAGCATGCAACTGCATCCCCACCTACTGGGCAGCGATCCCCGGGGTGAGGGATGGAAAAACTGCAGGTGACGTTTTGGGAGGAAGGTTCTGGCAGTCCCCGAGCCAAGGGACTGGAAATTGGGATTTGTATTAGTCCTGGCGGGGCAAACAGTCCAAAATCCCTGATATTTTGAGGTGAACGGCACCACAAAAGTTTGGTTCACTCCCAGCTCCAAAACTCTTCCCAGCAATGATTCCAATCATCAAACTGGGAAGAGCTGGGCAGCGCCTGAGGCTCCGGCTGCGTTTAACACCCCTGGGGAAGCTTCAGAGCCGCCCCTGCCTGCGCAAATTGGCTTTCCCAAAGAATACAGAGAATTCCAAACCAAGACAGCCCCAGCAGGGAAGCAGAGTGACCCCAGGGAGGTGACCCAGGGTGCTGAGTGTCACCCTCAGGATCTGCGAGGACCAAATCAGGAAGGCAGCCCAGCTCCCTCACCTGCTTTTTCAGGTCTTGCGCTAATCCCAGACTAAAAAACAAGAAAATCCAAGAATTTACAGACCACTTACAGCAAAAGCTCCAGGGAATGCGCAGCCATCCCTCTGAAAAGTGATCTTTGGGCATCCAGCCCGAAATTAGCTGGTACTTAAGTGCTCAGTGGTCTCAGAATCACCAAAATAAACAAGATTCCACATCGCCGGGTCTTCAGGGGAAACTCCTGCCAAACCAGGATTTACTGAAGTGCAAAGCAGGATTTACTGAAACACCTGCTTCCTACGTGGTATCAACACCTGACCAAAAAAAAACCCCAAAAAGCCAAAATTCCCCGAATTAAACGAGGGGCAGGACAGATAAAAATGTTCCATTTCTTACCAACAGGTTGGGTAAGAGCCAGAAGATGTGTGAGCATCCTCATGTCACAGATAAGACGCTGTAGCAACAGCATCCACAGGGTTTACTTCATTTTTCTGCCTTTTTTTCCTCTCCTTGAAATGCAAACCCCACTCTCGGAGCAGCACTCGGGGAAAAGTGAGCTGGTGGTGGCCCCAGCTGTGGCTGTTTGAACCCCAATCCTAATTAGGGGCAGGAGGAGAGCGCCTGTGCCCCGGGGGACGGAGGAGTCACACCTGCAGCAGGTTGTGATTAGCACCTGCAGCGCTCACTTTGAGGGGAAAAAAAGAAATAAATCGGGTTAAAGGCAAATTTGACTGTGAGTAAGCAAAGGGAGGAGCTGCTGGGGTGGGATTGAGAGGCTGTGGTACATGACTGCAGCCGGCTCACAGGTGGATACTCAGGACAGGACTCACAAATCCCCAAAATCAGCTCCTGGAGGGGCAGAGGGGAGCAGGGGGTTCGGAGGTGCTGCAATGGGAGTGAAATTTGCACTCAGATCCAGCCAGGCAAGAGCCTGGCTATAAATAGGAGCCTGCTGTATATTGCATGAACTGCTCTGAGCTCCTGGAAGGAAGCAAAAGGTGTTTGAAGCCCAAAACCACCTCAGGGAGAGGATTTGGGTGTGCAGAGCAAAGGGAGGAGAGGGGAGCACGAGGTGAAGGGGGAGGCACCATCCCTGCTGCCGTCCTTGCTGTGCCCTCCTCGCTCCCCAAAATTAAATTCACCAAAATCACTTTCCTGCCAAATTCGAAACGCCGCGGAAGGGAAAATAACCAAAGAGAGCGTTCAGGAACAGAAGGGTTTCCAAACGAGCTCCTCCGATTGCCGTGTACGGATATAGAACCAGGATTTAACCACCTGCCTCCACTGTGAGCCACCGAGCCACCTGGCAGCATCCAGATAGAAAATTCACTCCATAACTTCATGTAAACACGGGGCGGAGTGCTTGGAACAACACATTCTGCCTTAAAAATAAAAATAAATATATCCAGTTTGCTCAGGAGCTACAGGGCATGAAAACGCCACGGGGCTACCAGAGAGCAGCTCGTGGGACTCCAGAACCCCTCGTTTTTCCAGGCAGGGAAACAGAATTCCATTTGAAGGGATTCATCAAAATAATTTCTGATCTAATTTAAAGGATTACCCAAAAACCTAATCATCTCCAGTTGTAATTAGATAAATGGCGTACTCAGATTGATTAGGGCTGTCAGTTACAGCAGGAGCCCACATTCCTCTCGCTGTAACGTGAATGCTCCATTGGAATGTTCCTCCATCGGGACAGCTCCAGCAGTCAAGGCTAAGGAGCCAATGGGAGGTGCATTTTTAATGCAGGGATGGGTTAAACTCTCCGAAATTGGCCTGGAAAGGTGTTTTGGCAAAGCACGGATTTACTGCCCTTCCATTTCAAAAACCGCATCCTTTCCCAGCCCCTGCTTCAAGGGTTACAAAAAGCATCTGGACTGTGTTTACAGCATTTAAAAGGACCGGCAATTTACTTTGCAGAAATAAAAATGTTTAGCTTTTTCAAAATGAGAATTCAAAAATAAATCAAGCAGTCATGTGTAGGACCAAAATCTAAACTTTGCCAGCCAAATTTTGGTTATAGTACCTTCAGAATTTCCTAACGATGCCAACGTTCTGTGTATGTGTCCAAATTTTCATTGTACAGAGCATAAAATGCTCTGTCTCACTAAGCACATGAAAGGAGAATTGCAAGCAAACAGCACAGCACTGCCTGAGTTACGTAGTCCCCATTTCTCTGTGAACACCTGGATGGGGTTTAGGGCCTGGCTTTTATGCACCTGGACTGGGGAATCATTGCAGGAATCATTCCAGAAGGAATTCTCTGCTGCATCTCCCTCATCTGCAAACCTCAGCCAGGGAACAGCAGGGGAAGCCCATCCCCGCTGCGTCCTCAGCTCCACCTCAAATCTTCTCCTCTCCCCAGACACTTCCTCAGGAGCACAAATGCCACATCCTGCCCCGAGCTGCATTCCCACCTTGGGAAGGGAAGAAAGGAGGGAAAAGTGCATCAGTGCAGCCATGGATGGCAGCAAATGTGCGTGTTCTGCTCAAGCCATTGGGAGAAGCTGCGTTATTCCCTCCAGGAGCTGAAGGAGCTGCAGGAACCATGGAGAGAGACTCTTTCCAAGGGCTGGAGGGCCAGGAGCCAGGGAATGGCTTCCCAGTGCCAGAGGGCAGCGCTGGATGGGATCTTGGGCAGGAATTGTTCCCTGGCAGGGTGGGCAGGCCCTGGCCCAGGGTGCCCAGAGAAGCTGGGGCTGCCCCTGGATCCCTGGCAGTGCCCAAGGCCAGGCTGGACATTGGGGCTGGGAGCACCCGGGACAGTGGGAGGTGTCCCTGCCATGGCAGGGGTGGCACTGGATGAGCTCCAAGTTCTCTGATGAGCTCCCCACAGACACTGCAGATGTCTGCAATCGTCCTTCCTGCTGGAACTTCAAACGTCTCCCTCTAACTCTGGAATCCCAGAATCTTTTAGGTTGGAAAAGCCCTCCCAGCCCATGGAGTCCCAGCTGTGCCCATCCCCACCTTGTCCCCAGCCCAGAGCTCTGAGTGCCACCTCCAGCCCTTCCTGGGACACCTGCAGGGCTGGGCACTCCAAAGCTCCCTGGGCAGCCCCTGCCAAGGCCTGAGCACCCTTGCCATGGGGAAATTCCTGCTGCTGGCCAAGCTGAGCCTCCCCTGGCCCAGCCTGAGGCCGTTTCCCCCTGTCCTGTCCCTGTTCCCTGGGAGCAGAGCCCGACCCCCCCGGCTGCCCCCTCCTGGCAGGGAGTTGTGCAGAGCCAGAAGGGCCCCCTGAGCCTCCTTTGCTCCAGGCTCAGCCCCTTGCCCAGCTCCCTCAGCCGCTCCTGGGGCTCCAGCCCCTGCCCAGCTCCGTTCCCTGCCCTGGACACGCTCCAGCCCCTCCAGGGCTCTCTGGCCGGGAGGGAAACAAAAAACAGGGAAACATTCCTGTTCCTCGGGAGGATAAAGTGTTGACTTTCATTTCAAAACCCTTTAAGAGTCCCAAAAGAAACACAAGTAATGGATAAAAACTGCTGAGGTGCAAGAGCAAGAATCCCACCAGGAGTTCCATGAGCCCTGCTCTGGGTCCGGATGGGACCATGGGAATGCTGGGGCCCAGAAGCCGTCAGTGCCTTGGATGGCTGAGAACAGAAATGGTTTCAAGGTGAAGAACTGCCACTCTTATGGAAAGGGCAGATGCTCTACAAAACCTCAGGCCCAGCAGCCTGGAGTTCCCCATTTCTCCAGGAATTTCAATGCATTGCCATTGAACACAACTGCACAGAACACGGAGTCACCTGCACTCCACCGGCCCTGGGCAGGGTTATCCTGCCCTTCTCCTGCCTGGGTGACACCAAACGTCAGCAGCTGCAATAATCCAACCTTTGGGAGCCAAGCAAAGCCATGGGGAGCAGTGAGAGGGAGGATTCACAGCAGGGGAAGAGCTCGGAAACGCTCCTGGGGCCAGCGCTGATCCCAGAGCCATCCTTTAAACCCCAACAGAACCCCAAACCCATCAGTATCTCAAGGATAATCCGTGCAGCAGGAATGAGGGGCACTCAGCACAGAAGTGACTCCATTTCTAAGGATATCAGATGCAATATTAGATCGATAATATTAAATATACTCATAATCTGTATTAATGTAAAACATCTCCCGAAAAAGGCTCTGCGTCCCTGCTCGACAACGAGTTCTGAAATACTGCAACTGTTGCTGCAATAAATGCTCAGGTTTGCTGCTGAAATTTAGCTGGCCTCTCCAAAACTTGCCCGAGCTCCAGCTTTTCTCCGCTCATTTTATAAAATATTGATCACTGAATATGATGAATTAACTGCAAGCCAGACATTCGTAACAAGTGTGTGGCATGCGAGAATAAACTGCACTTTTATTGGCTTTTCCTCTCCCTTAAGCTCATCCTTATTCTTATATATTCTCAAACCCTCAATATCACTAAAAATCATTGGGTTGTATTTCAAGGAATTTATGTCTATTTAATGATACTCTGCTGTTAGTAATTGAGCAGAAGGGGAATCATTTTTTAAGGAAATGGCAGTAATTGCTCCAAAAACCTCTTCTGGAGAGCAACAGATGCTATGGTGCTTCCTATAATACACATTTTTCAAGAAATAGAGTTTCCCATGAATTTTATATGAGTAATTAGTTGTAAAATGCAGAATTTCCTCCTCCTTTTTCCTGCACTCCTGTGAGAACGTCTGAACCCTGATTTCTGGGGGTTTGCAGCTGGGACAGGAAACCATTATTGGGAATAAACTTCTCCTTCCAGCAAACACAAATCCAGTTCCCAAATTATTTTTGAGAGAGGGATGAGGTCTGAGCACCACGTGAAGAAGCTGCTCAAAGTAAGAAGCAGCCATCACATGGCAATGAAGATTATATCCACAAAATGATCGTATTTTACAAAACATCTGCTGTTTCTGAAGGGTTTGGATCTGATAGTTTAACTCCAATACTTAGAAACCACTCGAGGACTCCCAAGTCAGCTGATCTGGGTCAATAGCAGAGATGGATTTGGAAGCATTAAATAAACCCTCTCTCAGTTCCCCTCAGACAAGAGTCAACACTCCAGCATTTATTACCTACATTGGACACTAAACACTGAATTTCCTTTCCGCTTCTTATCTCAACACGGTCCCAAACACGGCATTAAAAGGATAATGGATTGCTGTGACCATGGGGTGAACTCCATGGCTTTCCTGCCATTTCCAAAACAGATTATGAAACAAAATCATCCCAATTCCGGGCAATTCCCAGCTCGCTTCCAGCAGCTGCATGCTGTTCACTCACAGCGCTCCTGGGCAGGAATAAACTGCACCCAGCCAGTCCAGCCTGCCTTTGTGGTTATTCCCAGGTTTCTCTTCTCATCCTCCTCCTCATGCTCCATGATTTACCTTCCTTCCCATTCTTTCCACGTTTATTGCCCTCCCCTTCGCGTCCTCCTGCTTTTGTTCCATCCAAACCCTGGCACAGCTCTCTTGGAGGAAATCAGAGGGGCCAAATTCTCTTCAGGGAATCACAGACTGGGAAACAACTCCGAGATGATCGAGTCCAACCTTTCCCAAAGCTGCAGCTTCCCAACGCAAAGGACTAGGGGCCAGGACTAACCCAAAGTAAGGAGGTTCTGAGGAGCAGGCACTGCGAGTCCGTGGGACAGGCTGGAGCCGTGTCCGGGCCTGGCAATGTCACCTCCACACCGCAGTGCCCTTCACCGCTCTCCTCCTTTCACACCCAATCTGCTCCGAGCTCTGGAAGCCGCTGGAGTGCATTAAAATGTCATGTTCCTAATGAAGCTGGTCTGGGAGACTGAGGAGCCGAGCTGGACGCTGCCGAGCTGTTCCAGGAGCTCTGACTTATGAGACAGGCACAGATAAAGATCCCTGCACTCACTGCTGGAGGCCTCATCATCTTCTGACACGTTATATTTCAAAGTGCTCCTAATTTCCTCCAGTTATTCCGGGAGAAATGGTGCCGCAGTGCAGTGATCCCAGGCAGCCTTCCCTAAAGGATGCCTGGGTGGGAACACGGATCCCCTCCGGTTTGCTTTGCCAGGGACGGATCTGCCACCTCTGAGTTCCCTTTGTCACCATGGAAGAGCACAGGGAGAACTCCCAGGTGACAAGGGCACCTCCCCACACGCCAGTGCTGTACATCCAACACGAATATATCTGAGTTTTCCCTGCTCCTGGGGAAAAGCAGCTCTCTGAAGCCCCACACAGACAGAGCCGTGCTGGCAAAACAGGGAAAATGCTTTCAAGGAGAATTGGAAGTGCCATCCTCTCCTCCTGTTGGAAAGGCACCGGGTCCTGTTCGGGGAACACAGGCGGTGTCTCGGGTGATCTCACTCCTGACAAAGCTTGTGTGAAGTTCATGGATGGAAAAAATTCCTCCCTGGGAGGTGGGGAGCTTCCCAGAAAAGCTGGGGCTGCCCCTGGATCCCTGGCAGTGCCCAAGGCCAGGCTGGACATTGGGGCTGGGAGCACCTGGGACAGTGGGAGGTGTCCCTGCCATGGCAGGGGTGGAATGGGATGGCTTTGAGGTCCCTCCCCAACGAAACCATTCCATGGTTCCATGGATAACTAACCCCAGTCACGACAATCTCCTTGCTTCAGCACCAGGAGGAAACTGGCCATGCTCTCACCTCGAGAGGGGAGGAGCAGAATCCTGAAGAACAACAGGACAGCTGGAAAGGTTCCTCTCTTGCAAGATGGAGTTTGCATTTGAATCGAGGCAATCGGCTCCAGGCTTTCCTACTTCCAGTAGGATCTTGGCTCCAATCATGGGAAAAACCAGTAACTCATGGGAAAAACCAGTAACTCACGTCTCACACAACCCAGCTGAACGTGCAGCTCCCAACTGGTTACAACCTAGAGGTCAGCAGCTCCTCCTTCTACACAAACCAATACTCGTAATAAAACATTACCCAAGGGAAGTGATTGTCCCCCTGTACTGGGCACTGGTGAGGTCACATCCGTGTCCTGTGTCCCTGTGTCCAGAGAGCCCTGGAGGGGCTGGAGCGTGTCCAGGGCAGGGAACGGAGCTGGGCAGGGGCTGGAGCCCCAGGAGCGGCTGAGGGAGCTGGGCAAGGGGCTGAGCCTGGAGCAAAGGAGGCTCAGGGGGCCCTTCTGGCTCTGCACAACTCCCTGCCAGGAGGGGGCAGCCGGGGGGGTCGGGCTCTGCTCGCAGGGAACAGGGACAGGACAGGGGGAAACGGCCTCAGGCTGGGCCAGGGGAGGCTCAGCTTGGCCAGCAGCAGGAATTTCCCCATGGCAAGGGTGCTCAGGCCTTGGCAGGGGCTGCCCAGGGAGCTTTGGAGTGCCCAGCCCTGCAGGTGTCCCAGGAAGGGCTGGAGGTGGCACTCAGAGCTCTGGGCTGGGGACAAGGTGGGCATGGGCACAGCTGGGACTCCATGGGCTGGGAGAGCTTTTCCAGCCTCAATGAGTCTGGGATTCCAGTGTTCACTGGATCTCTCCAGAATAAACACAAGAAGTGTTTGTAAAGACATTTCCTTCAACTGTTAACCCACAGAGGACAGAAGGATGTTCTGAACAGCTCAGAAATACGACTGTAAAGCACAGGATATTTAAAATAAAATATTAAAATGAAAGAAAGCCCTTCTGAGACAGATAATCCATATGAACTCAGTGATCCGAAATCAGAAAAAAATGTCACTCGGCCATCTCTGCAAAGTAACAGGGACAGCATTCATTAGCTGGACTCGCTGTCACCCTGTGCAGTTCATTAAGGATGCTGCTCTCTCCGTTCACACAGGAAACTCTTTAGAATTCCGCTGGACCTGCTCAGGCTTCCCTTTCACTAGAGCCGGGAAGGAAAAAACCTCCAGCTAATGAAAGCCAAACATCTGGCACATTCAGCAAACACTGGCGTCCTCATGGCGGGGGGAGAAGTCGTCCCTCTCATCAGCTCAGTTCATCCCCGGCGCGTGGGTGGCGTGCGGGGATGGGAGCGCAGGAGCCTCTCCTCACCCCGCCCAGGAACTCGGACTGGGATCTAGAGGATGGATCTGCACTGCCACTGCTCACTGGGCTGACATTCCCACAGGGAAAAGCACATTTCTCAGGGGTTATATGTAATATTAATACTTATATTTATATTTATGTGGACTGAGAGAAATAACAAGGCCAGGAGCAAGGGACACTGAAGGCGGTCCTGAACAGGGATGCCAAAGCCAACCTGTAAAAAAAATCCTACAAACCTTGCACCCACACAGTCCAGGTGCCTGGACTTGAAGCTCAAAGGGCTGGAGCCCCTCTGCTCTGGAGACAGAGTTGGGTTTGTTCAGCCTGGAGAGGAGAAGCTCCAGGGAGAGCTCAGAGCCCCTCCAGGGCCTGAAGGGGCTCCAGGAGAGCTGGAGAGGGACTGGGGACAAGGGCTGGAGGGCCAGGAGCCAGGGAATGGCTTCCCAGTGCCAGAGGGCAGCGATGGATGGGATATTGGGCAGGAATTGTTCCCTGGCAGGGTGGGCAGGCCCTGGCGCAGGGTGCCCAGAGAAGCTGGGGCTGCCCCTGGATCCCTGGCAGTGCCCAAGGCCAGGCTGGGATTGGAGCTGGGAGCACCTGGGGCAGTGGGAGGTGTCCCTGCCATGGCAGGGGGGACACTGGATGAGCTTTGAGATCCCTTCCAACCCAAACCAGTCTGGGATTCAATGCAGTTCCCTCTGGCTCTGCTCCAGGCAATAGGGCCAAGCCAGGGCTCACAGCTCCAGGTGTTCCCACACGGATATCACGGAGCTGCTGCACCCAACCCAAAGAGGAAGAGCTGGTTTCCCTCAGCAGAGCTGTGAAGACCCAGAGCGGGGTCTGGAAGAGGCAGCGTTGGGCTGAAGAGGGAGCTGGCAGAGCTGCCAACACACTGGGGTGAGGAGCAACCCCACTGCAGCGAGGGCGAGCATCCCTGCCGGGAGAACGGCTCTGGGAAGGGC
This sequence comes from Pomatostomus ruficeps, assembly GCA_013400735.1. Lineage (NCBI taxonomy): Eukaryota > Metazoa > Chordata > Aves > Passeriformes > Timaliidae > Pomatostomus > Pomatostomus ruficeps. The sequence continues at coordinate 9,730 of VYZT01030669.1, read as the reverse complement.
AGGGAGAGGCCTTGGGGGATGAACCAGGAGCTGCACGTGTCCCTCAGCACGAGGAGAAGCAAAGGAGAATGGCTCTGGGAAGGGCAGGGAGAGGCCTTGGGGGAAGAACAGGGAGTTCCACGTGTCCCTCAGCATGAGGAGGAGCAGCAGACACTGCTGACACCCACGGGACCTGGTTTGGAGCTGCTGAGAGAGACCACCTCAAAAGGTTTCCAAGGAAAGGCCACGGGGAAAAGAACAGGAGGCCTTCCTCCCACTTTTAGGAGAGGAGGAAGAGCAATAGGGACAGGAACTGGGAAAAGGAACGTGAGGCCTTCCTCCCACTTTTAGGAGAGGAAGAAGAGCAGTGGGGACAGAAACTGGGGGGGGTTCACAGAGACATCTCCAGGCTATCCCTCATGGAATTCTTTGGCATTGAGCACAGTCCTTGCGAGCAGGGAAAAACAAAGACCTTCTCCCAAAAGAGAAGCAACAGCTTCCACCCACATGACGGTTTGTGCTGCGCTCTCAGTTCCCTGACGCTGATCCAAGGCCAGGATCGCGCTAGGCCTTGGATCAATCCATCATTTTTCCCTTGGAAAGCTCTGCGAGCAGCAGCAGCAGCCTTGAGCTACGGCTGGTGTGCAGCTCCCGAGACAATTGTACAATCACCGCGCTCTGCCACGGCTCATCAGCTGCGGGGTGGGCTCCACTCCCAGCTGAGGCCGGGAAATCGGGGCAATTCCAAGCTGGAAGTCACAGGGCCATGACTTCCCACCCCGCTCCCTGCATTGGAGGAGAGCGTTGCCTGCGGGGTGTGAATCGGGTCCAGCCAGGAGCCGAGGACGGGAGTGAAGGTGGAGGGAGCAGCATGTCCTCCCTGCCTGTTTCCCGGCACACCTGGGACAAGCACAGGCTGCTCGAGACTCTTGGCTGCATTTCAAGCACTTCATGGAGCACAGAGACTGCAAAAGGAACACCCAGGCCCATCTCAGCTCTTTAGAAAAGCAGCTGGATGCTGCATGGGGCCCAAGGGTCACGGCAGCACAAATTAAAGCAGGTTCTAATGGCGCAGCAGGAGCAGCCACATCCCGCTCCCAGCAGGCCAGCACTGGGTGTCCAGCCGGCACAAACCCCTCCAGATCTGCCAAAGATCCATCATGGAATCATGGAATGGCTTGGGTTGGGAGGGATGTTAAAGATCACCCAGTCCCACACCCTCTCCTGTGGGCAGGGACACCTCGAATGCTCCGAGCCCCGTCCATCTGTGATGCAACCCCCAGCATTCCATGGCAACCCCGCGGCCTCTCTCACCCCCTCACATGCCAGTTTGCTGGGAGTTCCTCACCCAGAGCATCTCCCCTGCCAAATCCTCCCAATATTCACCATTTGAGCAAGCTCTGGAGAAGACAAATCCCCTACATCCACAACTTCAGGGGAAGGCAGGTATCCTGTAACTCACCTCTTGTTGGGACTGCAGGGTCAGGTACTGAACAGTGTGAAGTGTTCTAGGGTAGAATGATCATGGGGAGTTTTTGTTGTAATTGTGGTGACGGGTCAAGGGGTGAATTTTGTATAAATTCTTCATTTTTTTCTCTGCTGTGTTGGTTTTGGTGTTGGGACTTTATTTAGTTTGGTTGGTTTTGTTGATTTAGGTGAAGGTTGTGTGATGAATGTGAATTTTAATGAAAATTCTTAAATACCTTCAATAAGGTTTCCAACCCAGTGTCCACTCAGCAGGAGCAGCCCTGACCAGTTCATAACTGGTTTCCAGAGAATGCTGTGATGGCCTGACCTGGTTCAGAGTGATCCCAGCCCTGCCCAGGCTGCAGCAGGGCAGGAGGAACAGAAGCTGAGCCACACAAGTGGAGCTGAGCAGAGTTATTGGGAATACTCTGCATTTCCAAAGCAAATGCCCAGGGAACTTCTGAGCCAGAGCCCCCAGAGCTCCAAGTGTGGGCAAAACTCATCACAGAGCGGGTAAAGGACAAGGTGTGAGAGCTCCTGGCCAAATTAAAATTAATGTGGGTTATTTATGAACCAGGGGTGTAAATTTATGGATCGGGAACAGTTCCATATGCCATGGCCAGCTCCTGGCCTGTGGGTCAGACAGCAGCTGTTGGATTTGGCTGCTCCCTGGGCTGCGAGAGCTGTGCTGCTGACTGTGCCCACGGTGGGGATGCAGGGATTTCTCCCGTTTTTAACTTGGATTCAGAGCCCGTTTTCCAGCAGTGCAGCAGGTCCAGCACTCAAAACTCAAACTCCACAGCTCAAAACTGCACAGGGACACCAGGAGGGGACTAAAAACAGTCAAATTCCCCTCCCTAAACCTCCTCCCTGCCAAGCACTTCTGCCAGAGGACAGAAATCCCAGGGGTGGGATTCAGGGAATGCACAGGAGCTGCAGAACACAGCAGCATCAGGAGCTGGCACTGGAGGAACATAAATTCCTGCACATCCCAGAAGCATCCCAGCCTCGGCACACCCAGCCTGTGACAAACCCTTTCTGTGCCAGTGAATCACCCGAAATTCCAGCTCCAACTGCTCATGGATTGGCACAACCCTGCTTTACTCAGCCCTCGTTCTGAGCTCAGATCGTGGAAGTGCTGAAAATTGATAACATTTGTTTAACTCAGAACCTAACGTGGGCTTGGATGTTGGGAGGGGAAAGAGCACTCCCGGGAAAGGGGGATTTTTGGAAATGCAAAAAGTGTTGCAGCAGCATCTTGGGTGTCTCAGAGGATGCAGATTCAGCTGCCCCAGCTTCAGAGCCAAAGTTCTGGTGATATCCTAGAGATCAAACAGTTCCAGCAGGAAAAGTCACCCAGAATTTCACATCCGAAGCTCTGGTGCTATCCCAGACATTGAACAGTTCCAGCAGGAAAAGCCACTGGAAAATTTCAAACCCAAAGCTCTGGTGATATCCCAGAGACTGAACAGTTCCAGGAGGAAAAATCCCCAAAGAATTTCAAACCCAAAGCTCTGGTGATATCCCAGAGACTGAACAGTTCCAGGAGGAAAAGCCACTGGAAAATTTCAAACTCAAAGCTCTGGTGCTATCCCAGACACTGAACAGTTCCAGGAGGAAAAGCCACTGGAAAATTTCAAACCCAAAGCTCTGGTACTATCCCAGAGACAGAACAGTTCCAGCAGAAAAAATCACTGGAGAATTTCAACCCCAAAGCTCTGGTGATATCCCAGATATTGAACAGTTCCAGCAGGAAAAATTGCTGGAGAATTTCAAATCCAAAGCTATGTTGATATCCCAGACACTGAACAGTTCCAGGAGGAAAAGCCACTGGAAAATTTCAAACTCAAAGCTCTGGTGCTATCCCAGACATTGAACAGTTCCAGGAGGAAAAGTCAGTGCAGAATTTCAAACCCAAAGCCCTGGTGATATCCCAGACACTGAACAGTTCCAGCAGGAAAAGCCACCCAGACTTTCAAACCCAAAGCTCTGGTTCTAACCCAAGACAGAACAGTTCCAGGAGGAAAAGTCACCCAGAATTTCAACCCCAAAGCTCTGGTGCTATCCCAGAGACAGAACAGCTCCAGGAGGAAAAGCCACTGGAAAATTTCAANAACAGTTCCAGGAGGAAAAGCCACTGGAAAATTTCAAACTCAAAGCTCTGGTGCTATCCCAGACATTGAACAGTTCCAGGAGGAAAAGTCAGTGCAGAATTTCAAACCCAAAGCCCTGGTGATATCCCAGACACTGAACAGTTCCAGCAGGAAAAGCCACCCAGACTTTCAAACCCAAAGCTCTGGTTCTAACCCAAGACAGAACAGTTCCAGGAGGAAAAGTCACCCAGAATTTCAACCCCAAAGCTCTGGTGCTATCCCAGAGACAGAACAGCTCCAGGAGGAAAAGCCACTGGAAAATTTCAAACCCAAAGCTCTGGTGATATCCCAGAAACTGAACAGTTCCATCAGGAAAAGTCACCACAGAATTTCATACCCAAAGCTCTGGTGATATCCCAGAGATCCCAGCAGGAAAAGCCACCACAGAGTTTCACTTTACGAAAGGTGGGTGTGGATGGTAACAACCGCTCTTCAATTCCACCAGAGATCCCGTGCTTTTATAGCGTTCACAATTATTTCTGGACATTGTGATACAAAGGTTTCCTTATTAAAAACCTGGATATTAAAAGCCTGTATTTTTGCACTGGAACCTTGCAGCTCTCCCTCCCTCCATCAAACCACCGGTTTGGATCTTTGTGTGCATGAACCTGTGAGCGCCTTATGCTGGAGGAAATAAAATCTGAAATACCCTCTCTACAGAGGGACCGGAGCAGCAGCATTGGAAGGAATGGCTTCTGAGGGATGTTTGTGCTCCATCAGGCCAGAGCGAACAAATCCCACACCCCTCGTGCTCCCCAGAGGAAATAAACTCTGATTATTCAGCTTTGTGGGAGCCACAGTTAATGCCAGGATGGAAACACTGATGCTGTTCCCATGCCTGGCGTAATTTGGGACAGAATTTTTCCATTTTGGTTGTCCCAAAGAGCAGCCAGAAAGGCAAAACCATGGGGGCAAGCAGCAAACTTGAATTTATTGCTGCTCCAGACGTGAGCAGAGAAGATTCTCCATGGGATTTTCCCTCAGAGACAGAGCCAGGGAGCCAGGAAGGAGCCATATGTTAAATTCCAATATTGGCTGGGATCAAAATCCCCCTGGGAAGGGCTGAGCCGGGCAAATTCCATTGGGGCAGTAATGCCATAAACCTGGGAGCCACACATGGGCGCCTGGGGGCCCGTAAGAGAATTAAGAACTCTTTAAAATTGAGCCCCCCTTGGGGAATTTCATTTTCCAGATCCAAAGGACAAAAATTACAAAGAGCAGCTTCATTTGTGTGCTCTCCGGGAGGATTGATCCAGCGGGAAACCTTTGGATCTGGGAGAAATAAGGTTAATTGGTCCTCGATTTGGAGACGATTCACCGGCAGAAAATAAAGTGGATTTGAATGATAATCAGCTGATTAAACAAGATGGGAAAACAAAAGAAAGAGGGGTTGTAATTAAGGGTTAGCAGCATTTGTTTGGGAAAAAGAAAAAAGAAGAAATTAAGGGAAGTAACTAGAAAATCAGCTGAAATAAGCTCGGCTATCTGAATAGGAAGGAGGCCCAGAAATCTTTAAATCCCAGGTGTCAAAATATTCCAAAGAAAAAGAGGGAAAGACTCTCCAGAAGAAGGAGAGTGCACAGCTAACAGGGAACTTCCTCCAGCATCAGGAGGCTTCTCATGGAAACCCAAGGAGTTTTAAAAAGCCTAAAACCAGCCACAATGAAGAAGCTGGAAGAAAATCGAGTGAGAATTGGTGTAACAGGATCTCCAAGGTCTCCTAGAGTGCAGTATTTCCCTGGTTTTGAGAACTTTGTAAAGATTTTTGGGTGCTCTGCGCAGGCAGGGGTCAGGACAAGAGCGATGTGGGTTCCTCTGCAGCGAAATGGATATTTTGGTAAGGATAATCACCGACTCATTAAGGCTGGAAAAGACCTCCAAGGTCACCACATCCAGCGAGTTTAAGTACAAAAGGAATTTCTGACCTTGTTTTCAGTGAGGGTGTTAATAGTTACCACGGGACAAGAGGGTGAGCGGTGAAGAAATGAGAGTGAAACCAGAAATGAAATAAAAAATAAGAACCACCAGGGTACAGAAGAAGAAATCATCCTCAAGGGAATAAAAGCTGTAGGGGCCATTAAAGGCAAAGCCAGAGTTTGGAAGCAAATGGCACACAAACCTGAGCACCACTCGGCGTTTCCTTTAACCGGGGTTCTGCAGACAATTAAAGAGCAGGGGATAAATTATTCATGCTCAGGAGAAGAATTCTCCCCAAGCCTGCAGCACTCCCTTCAGTGGCACAGAGACCCGAGCGCTCTTCCCTTCACATTCCCTTCCAAAGCCACGAAAGCGCTGGGGAATGTGACCAAATTCCCCATTTTTCAGCACAAGGCAGCTGGTGAGAGACCAGCTCGGAGAGGCTCATCAGACACATCCCCCAGGTGCTGGAGATCCCCTAATCCGGGCTTGAGCTCATGTTCAGTGTCCCATGGGAGCCCGGGAGCTGAGCGGTGACCAACAGAGGTGTTGGGGGCAGGAGAGGACCTGGTTCATGGGCAGACAACAGCAGAAGGCCTGAAAACTTCAGGGGTTATCAGGGGGTCTTGAAATTCGGGCTTGGGAGGGATCTCGCTGAACATTTCCACAGTGACGGTGTCACCGGGGTGGGAACAGGTTCATCCTACGGGACACGGTGGAGAGGGAGCATTGGGAGCACCCAGAATTAACTGGAGGCTCTGAGGAACAGAAAAGGCAAAACTCAGCGAGGCACAGCTCAGGGTCAGGCACTCAGGGACTCAGGGAGTGCCAGACTTTCCTGGAGTGCCCAGTGGCAATGATGCCTGATGGTTTTTCTCTTTTTTCTTTTCTATTTTCTCTGTATTCTCTACAGATATATCTGGAGCTCTGTAGCCCATCACTGCATTCAGAGATAGTTTTGCCAGTGCTTTTCCCCGCCCTGACAGGCAGAAACACAAAACCTCTTCCAAAGCCTCTACCCTGGTTCTCCCTGGCCACCACGGCTGAACCAGCTCCTGGAGAGGCATTTTCATCAACAAAGTACAGCTGGTGCCAGGGGGGCTCCAGAGAAGGGCTGAGCCAGAAGGGGGAATTACCTCCTCACCTGTGCTTCTAATTGGGAATTCTCGTCAATTATGCTAATTTGCTAAACTTATCAAACTGTGTTCACCCCACAGGGGGTGGGTTTTGTGGATATTTTCCCATAACTGCCCCTGGTGGCCTCCAATAAACACCAGCCTTTATATCACCTCCTACAGGAATATTATTCCAAAAGTGTGTGTTATTTCATTTATGGGTTCTTGAAGGCATCAGAAACTGCCAAGGAGGAGGAGCGGGGAGTGTGAGTTAATGCCAGCAGGAGGATAAACTTCCCACTTTTACCAGGGCATGGAGTGACCCAGGGAATGGCCCTGAGGGCAGGGACAGATGGGATATTGGGCAGGAATTGTTCCCTGGCAGGGTGGGCAGGCCCTGGCCCAGGGTGCCCAGAGAAGCTGGGGGTGCCCCTGGATCCCTGGCAGTGCCCAAGGCCAGGCTGGACATTGGGGCTGGGAGCAGCCTGGGACAGTGGGAGGTGTCCCTGCCATGGCAGGGGTGGCACTGGGCGGGATTTAAGGTCCCTTCCCACCAAAACCACTCTGGGATTTTAAAAACCAAAAGCCCAAGCCCAGCCTCGTTCCTGGGAGGGCTCCGTGGTGGCCCCGGGGAAGATCTGCTGTTCGTGCCCACGGCTGGAGGTGCAGGAGGTTTCCAGCCTGAGCCTCCTCGGGCACATTTCCGACGGTGAACTCAGACCCAGCGGTGCTGAAATGGCTCCAGATGTCACCGTCGCCACCTCTCAGCCCCAAAAGTTCCCTGCTGCTGTTAAACTCCACCAATGCCCTTCACAACTCCATTCTGTGTGAAAATTTGCTCTTTTTTATTTTTTGTTCTTTTTTTTTCCTTCATAAAGCTGATGCTTGTGGATTAGAGACTTTCATAGACACACACACAAAAAATACTGATCCACGATTTAAAAAGCAAGTTAAAACTGGCCATCTCAAACCACAGACTGCAGCACAAAATGAATTCATTCACACTTTACACCTTTAACCCTTACAACAGTTTAGCAGAGACCAAAATCCAGCATGGCCACTTGGTTGTATTTTTCACCTAAACAGCTTAAATTTCATTCATTTTATGCTATTTGAAAATAGTTGTAGGAAAGGTTTCTTCAGCACAGAGACCCATCTCCTGTCCTAAAAGGACACATTACCAGACAATCCCAGATGCCAGAAAACCAGGATGCTCATAAAAAGAAAAAGGAGGGGGGGAAAACGGGAATAAAATTTGAAACTCCTACTTTTATAATAGAAAAAAAAAAAGGCTCTAAAGCCTCCCCACCTTTCCGAGGAACATTAAAAATTTCGCAGCACAATTTTCCAGGCGACTGCCTCTGTGGCAGAGCCATTACACCTGAGCAAATATGACACAAGGTGACAATACAATTATTCCAAGCCGTGATTTAGCACGGGGAGAGCACCATAAAGAAGATCTCGAGCCCCAAACTTCTCCACAGGCTGCCCATTCCCTCTCTGAGGGTGAGGGCTGGAACACAGCAGCCGGGAGGAACTTTCCTGCCTCGGCAGCTCCAGACAGGAGCCGGGAGAGGAGGCTCCATCCTTGAGCAGAGCCCTCCTCTCCTTAAATTCCACCCTCATTTCTCCGGGCTGCACCTGCCGAGCCACGGGGATCGTGTTCCTGAAACCCGAGTGCTGCCCCGGACAGATAAAGTGCATCAAATAACCCCGGGCTCGCCGTTCTGCTGCCTCCCCTGGCAGGAAAAAAACCCAAAAACCCCAACCCAAAGGCAGATAAGAGAAACTGAGAATTCCCAGGCAAAGTCCCAAACTCTCCCAAAGCAAAACTGCGCCCCGTGAGAGCCCAGGCCGTTAATATTATTAATTATTGACCGTATCTCCCATCATATCAGCTTGCCAGCTCCGCCAATCAGTGGCTTCGTGGCAAGGAAGGAAACGGGGACCTGGGGCTGCCCTTCCCCAGGGAATGTTATCCTCGTGTGACAGCGGAGCACCCCAAGCAGCTCCCTGCGTGTGGAAGGGATAAACGCACACCTCCCTCCTGCCTTCAAATGCTGCAGCGAGTTTATGGCCCTGCTTACAGTTCTCCAGATTAAATGGGATGCAGTAATCATAAAAATTCCTCCTTTTTCACAAAATCTGAAGTAGTGGCAGCACGGCAATGAACACCGGGCGAGGAAAATGCAGGATTCCAAGAACTGTAATTGCTAAAATAATACCAGATGAACTCATAGGGAATAAGTAAAAGAACCCAAAAAACACCAAAAAGCAACCAAGCAACCAAAAAAACCCCACAAAACAAAACAAAAGTGTGCAGTAAAAGGAGTTAAATATGAATGACGTTCAAGGTATGACCAGAAAAAGTGAGGGTTTTTTATTTTTTTAAATTAAGGTTAACTGTGGTTTGGGGAAAAAGGGAGAGAGGCTGCCAGAGAGCACTAACAGAGCGCTTACTACTGAGTGGAGAGGTTTAGCAGGGAATTACCAGCTACAAACCCCTAAGTTTCCTAATCCTCAACTCGAAAACTGCCCGGCCCGGCCCGAACGCTGGAGCGCTGCGAGGGAATTCCCGCGGGGAAGGGCAGCGGAGTTGCGGGAGCTGCGCTGTGAATCCCCAGCCCAAAGCACCGAGCAGGGAGCGCTCGGCCCTTCCCTCTCTCCCTGCTGGGAACCCACGCTGCTGGGAAAGGCTCCGACCGCAGCCGGACAAAGGACATCAAACCCCGCGGGTTTACTGATCCCCCCCTCCATCCTAACGCAGCGAGGGGGTCACGGTTCCTCTGAGGAGATGAATAAAATATGAGAGCTGGGCGCGATTTTACCCGAATTCCGAGGGAAATAAACGCAAAACGCGCAGCCGGAGCTGGCGGCTCAAACTTTGCAGCGCTGGGCGATGCGGCGAGGTCCCCGCAGGTGTCCCCCGGCACCCTCCGCCCTGCATCCCGAGCAACCCCGGCGGAACAGCGCCAGCGAGCCCAGAGCAGCGCCCCGGCACCCCGCAGCCCGAGGGAGAGCAAGGACGGGGGGAAATACCTCGGCGTGTCGGGGCAGGAGGCGCCCGGCCATTCCCCGGCGGCGGCTCCGCATCCCGCT
>VYZT01030660.1:0-12713 GCA_013400735.1 Pomatostomus ruficeps | reverse complement strand
GACTGTGTGTATTTAATGATTTTGTATATTGATCTAATGCCAGTAATTAGCTTTGAGTTGCTGATTATAATGCCTCTTCTGTATAGTATTTCTTAATGAACAGTAAGAATTTCCCCCTCACATTCGATTCTTTCTGCTTGTGCTAAAAATTCATAAGCAAATATGAAGGAAATATATACCTGCTGGCTTTAATAAATATTTGTATTAGTTTGAACTGTCGTTTCATTGTAGATGGATAATGCTCTGGTAACCAAAATTACTGCAAATTCCCAGAAAACAAAAAAACAGTGCAAAACTAAATGGCATCACGTCTGGCAGGAATGGTGTTGGCTTTTCACACTGCAGCTCTCTAAGAGTTGTGCCCCCAGTGTTTGGAGTACTGCTGAGCAGCACTCACACAGCATCAGGGCTGTGCCTCCAAAACCACTTTCAAAGGCCGGTAGCCTGGGGTTGGGCAAGAGACTGGAGGGCACAGAACAGCTCAGCGTGGCTGCCCGGAGGGATGTTTGTACCGTATGACAACACAGCGAGAGCTGGGGGAGATGGGTGGGGAGTGGCATCTCTCATTGAGGCTCGTGTAGGAACTGCTATGTGTACTGAGGCCCTACGTCCCAGGAAGTGGCTGCATGTGACCTGCTGATAGAAAATGGAGAATAAAATATGTTTATTTTCCTTCGCTTCTGCTCATGGTCTTTTCGACCCACAAGTTCATTTACCTCTTATTTCCCCATCCCATTCTGCTGAGAAGGGAGAGTGATTGAGTGGCTGGTGGGCACTTGGAGCCCAGCCAAGGTTAGCCCGCCACAGAAGTCCTTCAGTCCTCTTTCTGTCTATGTACTTCAGTGGTCAAATAATGAATAAACAAAGAGTTGCAAGTGGCTATTAGAACACTGAGAAGAACAGAGAGTAACTGCTCACTTTCAAACCACTAAATGGAAAACTGCTGGTGTGATAACATTATATATAGATTGGATAAGTGTGAATTTTTTAATGAGGAAAATTATAAACAGATGAAAACATTATTAGTGTTAGTTCATCATAGCTCTTCAGGTTCTGTTCTCAATTCCTTTCGGTTTTGCATTTTATGTTTTAGCTTCCTATTTATTTAGCTTTCATGATTTTTAGACTGGAAAATTCCATTTCCTGTGTTGCTATAGAAATGTATTTATTTGATATGAAAGGTGATTCTCCAATAAGGATTTTACATTGGAGGGGACAGTTGAATAACTTTTTCCTAACTGATGACAGCTCTTTTCGTTTTGCTTATCAGAGGCAATTAGTTGATTTTCTTCCACTTCCATTATTATCACCATACATTCTTATGAAGAAGGGAGACTTCTGACTACTGAATTGGAATGTTATTTAATTATGATAAAATAAAGACAAATAATACTGTACCACTGTTGATGGCTTATTCTGCTTTGCTGAGGTAGAAGTAATTGATGGCAGTTTGAAGGATATTTCTCCCTCCCATTGTTGGCATTTCACTCCCAACGTACTTTGATCTTCATCTGTCCCGAGGAGACATTGTACTGTTGCTGCCGTGAAAAATGGTGGTGGATGTAGCAGGGCAACTACTCCTTCAACTCCAGGATGTTTTATTCGTAGAGGATCAGAAGACAAGGTTCAGGGAAAGCAAAATTAATAAAAGTTTTAGGTAGCAGTAGTAAGTCTTCACAAAACTATTTTAAACTGCACTTTGGTAGCAAGACAGTGTAAAGTGCAGGGAGCTGCATGCTGATATTTGTGGAAGTAACGTCTGCCCAGAATGAGCTAATCAGGGCCTCATGTGGTCACAAATACTGTGTTGAGATATGGCTCTTAAATCAAAAGGCAGACTAAACCCTCCCCTGCTAACTCTGGGTTTCATTAATTAATCCCATGGTTTAGAGACTGATGTTTGGATGTTCATTGTTTGAATCATGAGACATTCAGGTTGAGAATATTGTAAGAACTCATTTCTTTTACTGGGTTTAGGGCTTTCATGATCCTTACCTGACATCTAATGTCTCGCCTCCTGCTAAATTCAGCTAATAACTTTCCTTTGTTCATCTTACAATAAATAAATAAACTGAGACTTCCATTCACTTTTTGGTGTTGGTTTGCTGTCTTCACCAAGGGCAAGGTAAAACTATGCTTCTACTTCCTTGATGGGAAAACAAAACTTGGCATCCCACAAACTGAAGCTCAATTTGTACTCATATAACCCATGCCTTTATTTTTAGCATGTTTGTGTATATCAAGCCCTAGCCTAGTTTTCTACTGATTCTGATACATTAATGCTAACGCTTTTTTTTGCCTACTGTTTGTTATTCTGTGATTTTCTCTGAAGTTTTGTTACTGTTTTTGATACTGATAGCCCAGTTCAAATTTATGCTGATGATCATAGATTAGTTGAGACTAAGTTCAGTATTGTCAATCAAAATAATACCATTTAAACCAGCAAGATTGGATATTTTTTCCTGAAGATTTTTTGTCCTGTTATCTGGTAAAATCTTTTCTCTATCTGTAGTCAACAGAATTTGATGGAAAATGAAAACATTAACAATTTATAGAAGCCTTTCTTGATTTTATTCAAAAGTAACTTTTCTTTTTTTACAGGAAAGTCGAGTGTTAAGAACGGTACCTTTGCTAGAAGCTTGTCTCCCTCCAGACAAATGTAAAATTTTGGTTGGTCGACGTTTTAATGAAGACAGGTGAGCAGGATTGCCTGTCCATTTTCTGGTTCTCTGTAAGTGATAGGAATATATCTTTAAGTGTCTTTATTAATAGACAATGTTCTTAATTTTTATTTCAAGTGTGCATGCTCACTTTTGATATAAGCTTCTGATTTCCAAAGACAGTCAGAAACACGTGATATTCTTCCTTTAGGTTGTTGTCTCAGTTTTGTGCTCTTGGAATATTCAGATGGTTACTTTCAAACTCTTAGCTTTTTCCAGTTCTGTTCTTTACAAGTACTAGATCTGTCTTACAATTCTGTTTCGTTCTTTTTAGATTTACTTTGTCTGATTAACCATATGGTGTCACTGAAGTAAAACTAATAGTTTTTACTCAAGTGTGGGAAATTGAGAAAGCAGCCCCGTGGTGAGAAGCTCTTAAAATTTGAGAAAAATATAATCACTTTCTTCTTCCTCTTAAAATTAATCATCAGAAAGTACACCTTTCAGAATTTTTAATGATTTTTTTTCTAATATTCTGCGACCTTGGAAAATAATGCTTTCCCATATAGCATCTTTAATCTTCATTAGATGAAGCTAAATCTTAGAAACCATGTCTTGGACAAATGCCAGGGAAGTTTTACTACACAGATTTTCAGTAAAGCAAATAAAAATCATGAATACTTCCCAAGGAAATTAATTCTCAAATTGAGTTGAATCCTTAGAGGAAACCCTTTGTAGAGTTCAGTGTACAAAAATGTTGGAAGTTAATACAGAATGAGGGTTCCACATCTTTGTGCTGCCTGTGTATTAACTAGAAAACATTAAAAATACATTGCTTTTCTTTTAGTCTTCTATGATAACAACTCTAATAATTATCTAAAAGGTATTAGGCTACAGGGAGATTTTGCTCCCTGCCTGTTAAACCTGAAAATGAAGCAACTTTTCAAAATGGTATGCATCAGCTAGAACACTGTCAATACACTCTGCCTAGTAAATCTCCTTTGAATTCTTCAACAATTGATGATTACAGTGTTAAAGCTGCTTCAAGTTTGAATCCAGAGCTGTCTCTCTAAACTAGAGGATTCTCTTTAGGTCAAAACCACTTGTGGAGCATTTCAGCCTCAAAATAGTTTAAATAGATTCATGATTACTTAGTTTCTATTAGATTTTTTGCCATAAACCACACTGGAAGTGGTGATAGAAACGAACATTTTCATTAGGTTAATATGCATTTTGGTGATTTGTCTTACCCAGGTGTGGGGCTAAAACATAACACTTTTAGCATCTGCAGTGTGCCTGCTTTGGACTGTGGTTGTAAGACTGCAGAAATTGGGAGTGCTCAGTCATTGAGTTTATGCCCAGCTTCTTGAGAAGGGGAAGGAAGAGTAATGGAGGAAAGTTATTTCCCAGCTTTGGAGTGTGTTATTTCTACATGTTTTTTCTTCTCAGCTATAAATGCATTCTGTCAATGTTTTAAGCAATGTTCCTTTCTTGTAGCAACAAAGGAACAGGCATTTTTCCTGTACACTTGTAGAAACATCTCAGTGTTTACTGTAAACGGGAGGGGCTGTAGTGGTCCCTGATCTTCTCGTAGGGTGAAAGTCTCTGCTAATGGGACCTCTAAAGCCTCATAAATTGAAGTGCTTCATCTTATGTTTTATGACACATTAAACTAAACAGAACTAATTTGTTTCCTGGATTTCTTAAAAGCCGTGCTATCTGTAAGCAATTTGGTACCTACTTGTCGTGGGTTGAAAATACCTCACAAAAAATCATCCAAGGGTTCATGATTGAGAATAAGGACTGTGAGAGAAATATTTCAAGGCAAAAACAAGGCTTAACTTAAAACTATAAACTAAATTTATTAACAGAATTAGAAGAAGGTAATAAACAGTAAAATAAGTTTAAAACACCTTTCATTTCTTCCCCCAACGTTTCCATCTTTCTCACTGAACACGCAGGGATACATACATGGAGGAGATTCCCTTTGTTATACTGTGGGGTGTCTTTTCCTGCAGGGGATATAAACTTCTTCAGTGTGGTTTTTAACAGCGCATGAGGTAGCATCCTGCCTGACCTGCTACAAGGTAAAAACTCTCCCACTGACAAACAGTCGTCCCAAAACTGATTCTGCGTGGGTCATTAGTTCGTGGGGGGTAGTCTTTTAAGGATGAGTTGTTCTAACTTGAAAGCAAGGATTCTCTCTCTCTCTCTTCTTCTTTCTGCAGAAGCAAAAAGTCTCTTCTCGGTGTTTGGGTCTTCCAGCCTCTCAAGATTTTCTTCCATACCCTCATACATCTCATGAATTATAGGGAGACAGTTCCTTTTACTATAGCTTCTACCACCCAGTTCTAACTTCAGAGCCTCCCCTCCCCCTCCTTCTTTACCAAAACCTGGTGTCTGCCATGTTGTCCTTCTCGCGTGATCACACCCTTCTCTTCTCTGTTATAAATGATCAGCCAATTAATAAATAAAAAAGGGTTTTATTAAAAATAAATTAAAAAGGTGACAATTAAAGACCAAATTGGCGATCTGCCAAATAATGCACAAAACAAAGGGAACAGCGCTGGGTGTGTGGCCACACACCGGGGTAGCCAGAGGCACCCCCCAGGGGTCGTGCAGCAGATTTTATCTCCCCCGGGTGTCAATCAGGAATTTTTACTACTTTAATCCAATCATGGGCTCTGGGGTTTTTTGCCCACCCTCAGGTACACCTGTTTGGGCTAGGTTGATTAATTTGGCCCACTCAGAACACCCTGAATTATGAGATTAATTTTGATTGACGTCCTGATTGACACCCACAGAGAGATTTCTGGAGAAACCCCAGGTTTGGCCATTTGTTCCCATTTATAATAGTAGAACATAGAAACCAATTACAAATCCAAAACCTTATTTTAACCAGACAGCCAACAGGTGGAAAAACAGAACTTAACAACAATATAAAACAGAATTGGTGTGATACATTTCTTAAACGTTTATAACCCATTAACTAATTTCAACAATGTGAAAGCCAACTTTTTAACATTTGTAACACTAACCAAAAGGGAGAATAAAAGGGGAAAAAACTTGTTGCCCCCAAACACCATTGTTAATAAGTTTTCACCAGTTCAAGAAACAACTTCTGCAGGATCTCTGCAATGTTGGTAGCTGGTTTAGTTTGTATTTTGTGTCAGGGAATTGCTTGTTATGTTCTGCCTCCACTAACCTACTCTTCTGTCTGCAACATGGCTCCAAGTGGTGCACACGTTCTTTCTCTGCACACATGTAGAAACTTTACCATATGGCAGACCTGGCAAAGTGATGACCTGGATGGTTGCCCATACTCTTGTAAATAATCATAATAGAATGGTAGTGAACATATTTGTATTATTAGGGGATCCAGCAGCTCTTGCCAATACCGCTGAAAACTTAGAACAGTTCAAGGCAGCCTTTGTGAGCATAAGTAATTGTCATTATGGATTTGAGTGAAAGCTAAGCTATATGCAGCAGCTGATTT
This sequence comes from Pomatostomus ruficeps, assembly GCA_013400735.1. Lineage (NCBI taxonomy): Eukaryota > Metazoa > Chordata > Aves > Passeriformes > Timaliidae > Pomatostomus > Pomatostomus ruficeps. The sequence continues at coordinate 6,557 of VYZT01030660.1, read as the reverse complement.
TCTTTGGAAGTCTCCATCACAGCAACTCTAGCAGTGGCATGCCAACCAGCAAACTGACAGCTATGAATCTGTAGATGGCACAGGAGGCCTACTTTCAGGGGAAAATCTACATACCATCTCAGATGGATAGCTCTCAGTGCCCATCTCTTGAAGGGCAACGCAAGTTTGCTATCCAAGTGTATCTTGGTTATTTTTCCTATGCTTGGTTATCAGCATCCAAAATGTATGAGGAGAACAAAGGGATTTTATAAGGAGCTCCAGGATTGCATTCTACAGAATAACTGGCCTGACCTGAATGAAGTTATAACATTTAGATGTCTGATGGTTATGACAGTAAGACTGAAAATCAGAATTTTAACTTTTCTTTGGTGTTTGGATGAAAGAGTAAACATTAAGCACTTTCTTTTTTTCTTTAGAATCTCCTCTACTCAGTTCCTTCTTGGGTACACTTTTTTCATGTGGTTGAAAACTGATGCACAAATTATGTAGATTACATTTACCTTATTCTTGATTGGCCTATATTGCAGAAAAGCTAAAGAACCAGCTTTGGGAAGTCTTTCCAGAACTTGATGTCTTCAACATATAATTGACACCGTAATGGTAAAGATGAGAAGGGATTAATGCAGTTTTTTAAGAGCTAATATGTGATTTTTTCCTAGTCTTCTCTATTCTTCCTGCAATCTGGCATTTTAATTCTACTGAAAATATGAGGTATTTGCATAGTGACTTGGCTTATCAGATAGCATTCCTCAATCAAAAGACCAGTTCCATTGGTTCTCTTGATTTTTTACCCCAAATACTCATAGACTTTAACGCTGACCTTTCTTTTTTTTGGTATTGATTACAATTGATTACATTAATGACAGATACTAGGATTAATCTTTGATGGATTAAAATGATTAAGCTAAAAGTGAACAGTTTGGCATGAATACTTACAGCATGGTGGTATTGTAAAAAATAACACTTTTGTGAGTTGTCAGTATTTGCTGTTTTCTTTTTCTTCACTGAAAATGGAATATTATTGTTAGTATGTATGATATGGTGAGGGAGGGCAGTTGAAATATACAGAAAAGTGGGGGAGGATGGAGGGGTAGCTAGGCCATCTATTGTCTCAGTTTGTTAAAGTAATTATTCATTCCTGAATACAATGTTAAGGTATAATTTATATAGCTGGACATAATGGTTTCCTGAAACTGCAGTTACAAAAGTGTTTACATTTGAAGGATGTCTGTTTATAAAGTCATGAAACTTCAAAGAAGTGAAATGTAGTAGAGTGGGCAAAAAAGTGCTAATACAGTTTCCCTGCATTTTTCACAGAATTGTATCTAACAATTGCAGTATACTTGAGCAGTGTATTTGCTATTCACTATGGAAATGTTAGGGCAAAAACAACTGTAGTCTCATATGCGTGAAGAAAATACAATTTCTTGGATTCATGTTCTTTGTAGGCTAAGATTTTGTAGGCAATTTTTTTTGAATAATAATACTGTTCCACTCAGCAGTAATTCTGGGCATATATTGAATAGATATAACAACTGTATCTAAAGTCTAACATGTCAAAAATTTGAATTATCTTAATTTGATACCATAGTTTTGTAAACAGCCTTGTCACTATTGCTTTTAAGTTTCATTTTATATTTTGCGACAATTTGGAGGGGGTGGTTTTGCCTTTATTTTATTTTTCTGAAAAGGTGATCTAATGCTCAAGCCTTCCCTCTTTGCAAATATTCACGCTTCAGTAATTCTGGACACTATGATAAAATTATAGATTCTAATGAATGAAAACTTACAAGGAAACAGATGCAAATATCTCTGCATCTGCCACCCTATTATTTAGGACAATGTGGGGACAATTACAAATTTATCTGCATTGCTCTCTGAAATCAAACTACACGAAGTGCTGGATTCTGCACCTGGGATGAGGCGGCTTTGGCTGTGTGTGTAGATTGGGGAATGAGAGGCTGGAGAGCAGTGCCACAGAAAGGGACCTGGGGGTCCTGGTCGATGGTGAGCTGAACATGAGCCAGCAGTGTCCTGGCAGCCAGGAGGGCCAAGCGTGTCCTGGGGGGCATCAGGCCCAGCATCGCCAGCCGGGCAAGGGAGAGGATTGTCCCGCTCTGCTCTGCTCTGGGGCAGCCTCACCTTGAGTCCCTGGGGCAGTTTTGGGTGCCACAACACAGAAAAGACTTTGAGCTGTTAGAGAGTGTCGAAAGGAGGCCACGAGGATGGGGAAGGGCCTTGAGGAGAAGCCGTGTGAGGAGTGGCTGAGGTCACTTGGTCTGTTCAGCCTGGAGAAGAGGGGACTGAGGGGAGACCTCACTGCAGTTACAACTTCCTTGTGAGGGGAACAGGAGGGGCAGCACTGATCTCTTCTCTCCCATGACCAGTAACAGGAGCTGAGGGAACGGCCTGAGGTTGTGCCAGGGGATGTTTAGGTTGGATATCAGGATAAGGTTTTTCACCTTGAGGGTGGCTGGGCACTGGAACAGGTTCTCCAGGGGAGTGGTCACAGCACCAAGCCAGAGAGACTTCTGTAAGCTTTTGGTTGATACTCTCAGGCACATGGTGTGACCCTTAGGGTGTCCTGAACAAGGCCAGGAACTGAGTCAATTATCCTTGTGAGTCCCTTGCAACTCAGAATATTCTGTGATTCTATGGTTCTATGGTTCTATGAAATCTCAGTATAGTTGCCAGCCCTCCTACAGTTCAGTAGTTTAGATCATAAATTAAATGGACCACTTGGGAAAATTTGTAACTTCACTTTCAAAGTAATAAAAGGCAATCTGTTTCTGTTGATTTTTTAAAACAGTTTAAGATAATTATATACAGTAAGTATGGCACTTTCTACTGCATATTCACAAAGAGGAATACTTACTACGTCAAATATCAACTAATTGGGTTTTACTACTTACCAAATAATGTAAAACTGTTTGCAAGTTATACAGGTAACTGTATATTATTTATTCAGGTAACTTTTTTGTGAGTCTTTTTGTGCGCTTTGGTGTCATTATGCTATCAAACTCACACATTTTTGCTCCTTACCTCCATCAAGAATGACTCGATGTAGCCAGAGCTCATCAGCCTGTCACAGCTTTTGTTCGTTCTGTATGTGAAAGTGGTTAGGTCTGGCTAACTGAACATGTGCTAATTTGCATCTGAAACTCTACCATATCAAATTTCAGATTTCTCAATATAATTTGGATAGCATTTTCTCTGGCTATTTTTTCTTTGAATACTATAGCCTTCATCTTTGCAGCCAATCCATAGCAGTTCCTTTCTGCCTCTCCTTCCTCTTCACACTTCTTGTGTGCCTGAGTGTGTGTGCTCTCCACAGGCTGCAGCTCCCTTCTGGGCATATTCACAAGGAACACACAACAACTCTTGAAGCTTCCTCTCTGTCAAAACCTTGACATGAACCTGACACAGCGTTATGTCACATATGGGGAGACCTTCTCACCCTCTACAACTACCTAAAAAGAGGTTATAGTGAGGTGGGTGTTGGTTTCTTCTCCCAGCTAACAACAGACAGGACAGGAGGAAATGGCCCTCAAGATGTGCTTCAATGAGAGGTTTAGTTTGGAAAATTTCTTCACCTAAAGGACTGTCAGGCACTGGAACAGACTGCCCAGGAAAGTGGTTGAGTCACCATCCCTGGAGGTATTTCAAAGACCTGTACGTAGGGAGCTTGGGGTTTAGTGGTGGACTTGGCAGTGTTAAGTGTCCAGTTGGACTTGATTATCTTTGAGGTCCTTTACAATGTAAACAATTCTATGATGATTCTTGTGCTAATGTTTCTGTTCTTAAAGGTAATGCTTTACATACAAAAAAAGGTAGATAAATGATAAAAAAGTAGATAAAATGGAGGCACTCTTGCTGGGTATCATGCTTCAGTCCTGATCCTAAGGGCCTCTTTTTGACTCATTCTGAAATGACAGAGGGTTGTTGCCTTTATTTTTATCCATTTTATTACCTGATGGGAATTACTACCTTATAGGAATTATGGCAGTCCATAGTCTTCCAAGCACGGCAGTACTGAAAGAGGCAAAGGCACCTGCCTATAACTAAGGTGAAATAGTAAAAATGATAAGAAAATCTGAGAAGTTCCCATTAACCTGATGGTTTTCTACAGATAGTAAGTGAGCATCTGTTCCTTATCATTAGTACTGTTTGCTACTAAATGGCAGTGTTGTATTTTTAAAATTTGAATGCGTGCATTTCACACTGTCAAAGTTTAAATAGATCCATGTTGAATTAAAACCACTTAGAGAGTTTGAGAGCAACTGAGTATAGATGTGTAATGAAAATGTTTATGCTACAAAAATGGGATTATGTTTAAATTACACATCTCAAGAGCATGCATCCCAGAAATAATGAAATGCTACTTTACGTGAGTACGATCATGAGAATGTATAAATCTTCTGTGACAAAGTGGTTGGGTGTTCGGGCATGAATGAAACATCTGAATAGTTCTGCTTAGCAGAGATTGTTGTTGTGCTAAATGGATTATAAAGGCCTCCAATACCTGCTGCATACCGAAACTAAAGCTGATTTGTAAGAGAAGCAAGTATTGCAAGTATTTCTCTTATAAAGTTCAAGATCATAGTTGTATCTTACAGCCTAACTTTTAAATTGTGTCATCTGTTTGAGCTGTACTTTAGCTGCTGGCCATGTCTAGCAGATAAGAAATTTTGTATTGATGTATTTATAAAAAGTGATTATCTTCAGACTGATCTTGCTTTTCATTATTGCATTAAAATCTTACCTGGATTGAAGTGGGTTACTACAACTGTAAATGATACAAATTGATTTCACTTGGGAATCCCAACATTTTCTAAAGTCTAATTTAGAAATTAGCAATTTTCTAATTGCTAATGAAAGTACTGGAAACATCATGATGTCTGTATAAAGGATTTTCCTTCAGCGTAGTCTTTATAGAGGATATTCCTTCAATTACTTGACATCATTCTGTTTTAAGAACAAGAACAACTAAAGTCTATCACTGGCTGTTGATATTTATTACATATGTACGATAGAATTATGGAATACCAGTGTGAAAGGGGACTTCAAAGATATCTGGTCCAGACTTTTAGGCAAAAACACAGTCTAGACAAGATGGCTAACCCTGTTCAGCCAAATCTCAAGTGTCCAGTGTTGGGGAAGTCATGGAAGTAACACCTGGTGGGAATTAAAGGGATGGAAGAGGAAAGACCAGGAGAATTGAGATTGTTCATCTTGGAAAAGAGATGAGCTAATTACAGCTTTCTAATACAGGAAGGGACCCTACAAGAAAGATGAAGAGAGACTATTTACAAGGGCATTTAGGGACAGAACAAGGGGTAATGGATTCAAACTGAAAGAAAGTAGGTTTAAATTAGATATTAAGAATAAAATCTTTACTGTGAGGGTGGTGAGGCACTGGGACAGATTGCCTAGAGAAGCTGTGGATGCCCTGTGTCTGGAAGACCAGGTTGGATGGGGCTCTGAGCAACCTGGTCTAGTGGGAGGTGTCCCTACTCATGGAAGGGAGGTTGGAACTAGCTGATGTTTAAGGTCGCTTCCAACCCAAGCTATTCTGTGATGCTGTGATGATTCTATGATCCTTGGATGAGCATGCATTGAAAACCATTGTTTTCAAATGAATTGTATTTTGAAGACTAAAATGTCAGTTGTGGTGTTCATAATATGAACTTAAAGTGCTTCATAATCAATATGGGTTTGGATTAGTTTTAATAATTAATTTTTTTTAATCCTCTGAAAGTGTTAATGCTTTAAAATCTCTTCTGTCTGAGAATTAGAATAGTTTGCTCTTTGAAGACTTGGGTTTGCAAGGCAAACATAAAAATAAGAACTAGATTTAAGCCTTGAGTACTAGATACTCTGTAATGACATGGCCCTTTGCTTTTGATTTTATGTAGCAGGATTCTTGGTTAAACTAAACTGATACTAAATTAATAAAGTGTAAGTAAGTTTTAAAAAAATAATGGGCAGAGAAGTTTCCATGTACTTCTATTTGCCACAGGCTTATCTTACAGATTTCCTGTTTCTATTTACAACTCTTTTCCTGTTCATTTTGGAAAGAAAGATCATTATGCTTTGGTGTTTTGGTTTTGTTTGTGTGTTTGTTCTTTATAGTAGATGATGTTGACGGTAATGAAATACACAGTGTTGAATCAGTCTGGACTGTGGGAGGGAGCTGGCAGTGAGGGTGGTCAGATGGTGGAATGCTGTTTCCAGGCTTATTGGTACACTGAATTCCATTCCACTTTCATTCCACATACATCCTGTATGGTCCTAATACGAGTCTTAACCTCAGAATCCCAATGTCTTTCACACAGCAATCCTGCCTGAACTTAACATTCTTAAAGTAGTGTTTTTACATGTTTCCTCAGAGAGTGATAATGGAGTGCAGGTTTACCTAGTATATATCAACTCAAAATCCATTATGAACCATTTCTTTCTTCCCACAGTCCTCCTCACTGCTTCCCCCTACAAATCTACATTCTTGCTTGATTTTCGGAGAAGTGATGCTGATGAGATGATTTTTTACCTTTTCTTTT